>CAUYON010113915.1:0-38230 GCA_963573935.1 Arctocebus calabarensis
CTGCCACTCCCAGTATCTGGGGCTGGTGTCCTACTACTTGAGCCACAGGCCCCTCCTGGCTCTCAAACTTTTGAGGCTGTCTGAAGCCAATGCCCTCTGTTGAGATTTATAAAACTCTACTTAAGGACTTAATACTTTGCTACACCTTGTCTCTAAGCAACTACTGTGGCTGCTTTAGATGTTGCTTGCAATGAGTGAAAAGGTCTAAATTAAAAGGAGACATTTGGTACCTGGATTGTGTGGGGGTTACCCAGGGGCCAATAATTTCAAAACTCATTGAACTTTATACTTGTATGTTTTTTCTTATACATAAATTATACCTCAATCAAGTTGATTGAAAATACTCTCAAACATGCTCTCACACATAGGATGCTTTTTATTACACTTATCTATCTGACCAGGTTTTTCTTCTTTCTTAATCTGTATTAGGAAACTATATTATAGGCATTATAATGAGTCTTTTCTAAACTGAAGCTTTTTTCTTTATGATATTCCTCCAATTCCTATTTTTGTTTTTTGCTTTATTGCTACTTCAAATTTACTCTCTTCATTTCTCATTTTTCTTTTCCATAATTTTTGATTTTGTTAGTTTATGTTAACTACTTTCTTTCTGCTATGGGTATGAAATATCTGCAGCTGTGATTTATTACACAGGCATTTGTGATGAGCAAGATGAGTAGCAGTGTATTCAGGAAGAGATGATTGACATAATCCAAATGTAGTTACCCGATCCTTGGACCAAAGAATAAAGTAACTAAACAGCCCTGTCCCTCTCTGCCTAACCCCACATAGACATCAGATGTGAAGTTTTCTATGGCAATGGACATTCTCCAAAAAAAAAAAAGAAAAAAAGAAAAAAAAATTGACAGGAATAAAACAACCCAATTCAAGAATGGACAAAAGACTTAAATCTTCTTAAAGAAGATACACAAATGGTTAATAAGTATGTAAAACAGATGCTCCATGTCACTACTATGTAGATATATGCAAGTGAAAACAAGATACCACTTAATAGCCAGTAAGATAGCTATTATCAAGAAAACAGAAAATCAGAAGTGTTGGCATGGATGTGAAAAAATGGAAACCTTCAAAACTGGTGGTGAAAGCATAACAGGGTACAGCTTCTGTGATAAACAGTATATTTTCTTAAAAGTTAAACCTAAAATTACTATTTAATCTAGTAATTTCACTTCCGTATATACACAGGAAGAAATGAAAGTAGGGAGTCAAACAGGCATTTGCACACTCACATTAATAGCAGCATTAATCACAATCGCCAAAGGCAGAAACAACCCAAATGCCCATCTGTAGATAAACAAAATGCAGTATATACATGCCATGGACTATTATTGAGCTTTAAAAGTGGTGAATTTTATGTTAGATATATTTTAACATAATTTTTTTATGAAGAAAAAAAAGCCAGCCTCAGTTAATTTCAGAAACCAACAACATAAAGAATATGTTCCCTGATTGAATGCTAACAATTAAAATTGTTATTAAAAGCATAGCTAACAAACGATATTATATTTCTTGAAGTTAAATAACCTCTTGCTAACATTTGGTTTAAGAAAAAGAACTCCAAAGACCCTTAGAGCTTAATACCAATTAAAGCACTGTTTCTAGATTGAATTCGTACATTAGAAAAGTAGCAAACAGCAGTAACAATGAAACAATGGAATGCAAATGATCTAAACTTTTACACCCAAAAAACACTAGAAAAATAGCCAAAGATAAGAAAATAAATATTAAAGGCATAAATCAATTTTTTTAAAATGCTAGTAAAGGTGATTAACAATTTAAAAAGCTAATCTTTTAGAAAGATTAATGTGATAGAAAAACATTTGGCAAGACTTAAAGGGAACAAAGCTTGTACAAATAAATGTTAGAGCATTAAAATGTAGAAATAGCTACAGATAAAGCAACTATTATGAACAACAATTTAACAACTTACTTGAAGATCTAATTATTATAGACATACTTTTAGAATAAAGATAAAAGTAAATATATTCAGAATATTTTAAAAATATGAATAGAAAAACAATTATGGAATTTAAGTGGAAATAAAAAAGATTTGTTTACAAAAAAGACTTAAACTAGATAACTTTATGGTTGAGTTCTATAACATTTTCAAGAAACAATCCTTTTCTAAGGAAGGTTTTACTACAATTAAGAAAAAGAAGATAATCTGAGAAAGTGAAGCGAGTAGGGTGCTGGCCCCATATACCGAGGGTGGTGGGTTCAAACCTGGCCCCAGGTGAACTGTAAAACAAAAAAATAGCTGGGCGTTGTGGTGGGCGCCTGTAGTCCCAGCTACTCGGGAGACTGAGGCAAGAGAATCCCCTAAGCCCAGGAGCTGGAGGTTGCTGTGAGCTGTGATGTGACAGCACTCTACCGAGGGCCTTAGAGTGAGACTCTGTCTCTACAAAAAAAAAAAAAAAATAGTAAAGCCAATTTTAAAGATGTACATAAATAAGAAAATACTAACCAAAATATTAAGTACCTGAGGATAAATGTTCACATATCTATCAGAAGTGAGAAGGATTAATCCCAGGAACATAATAATAGTTCAAGTCAGAAAGTGTGTTGCTATTATTTTCCCCTTTAAGAAATAAAGGAGAAAAATGCATGATTATGCCACAGACACAAGAAAGCAACTGAAAGTTCAACACCTATTATTATTTTTTAAAATACACATCAACTTTTAGAAAACCAGAAATAATTTCTTATCATATAAAGGTACTATATCGAGTACCTCGAGTATAGTCATCGAGGGACTATAGTAAATATCATACTTAATGAAGAAACTTTTCCCTAAGGTCAGATATACAGTGAGAGGGCTGGCTGCCATTGTTGCTGATTAACAGTCTCTCTCTCAGCCTGTGTGTGTGTGTTATGTGTGTGTATACATATATGTGTGATGTTGTAGATATACATATTGTAAGTGACTTTAAAGATGTGGGGGACAGAGAGATGGACAACTTATATCCCCTTCAACAAAAGCCTTGCCACCTGCTGCAGGAAGGGTAGTCAGTGGATGGCCTTCGGCAGCCTGCTCCTTTAAGGCTCCACACACTCACAGAGAACCACCAAACCTAAGGTCACGCCCTTCCTGGATAGCTGTTACCTGGTGATGGAACTCGGCAGTGAGTATACAAAGGCCTGGCTGTTTTGACCCAATATGAGACAACTCTGCTTAGCAGAGCCCACGTCAGCATTCACTTTGTTGCGTCTGCACTGCAGTTCGGCATTTCTCGCCCCAATAGCCAAGCCTGCGCTTCCCTTTCACAGGTGTTGACCCTCCAGTTAACACCTTGAATCCTAACTCTATGTTAGAATCTCCTACAATCCATTCTGTGACAGAAGGAAATAAAGATACGATCATTGACACCGAAAACATAATGTAATAATGAGAAGGTTTGGAAAAATTGCTCATTAGAGGATTAATACTTTTAAAAATAAATTTTCTGGCTATCCTGGGCTAGCAATTTGAAGATTAAATTTCTCACTAATGACAACTAAGAAGGCTGAACAAAATACGGAAACCATGTGCATGAAAGAAAATGAGAGCTAAATAACAAGACAAAACCTTAGAGGCCAGGAAAAGCCAACTTTCCCTGTGATGCCTGTGCAAATTTATTATTAGCTTAACCAGGAAGGCAAGAAGCAATGTATAATGAAGCTGCTAAGAGCCAGAGAATCTCACCAGAAATTTTAGGAGTCCCATTGTTAGGAGAAAAAGAAAAACGCAGCTTAAAAAAAAAAAAAAGAGGTCTAAACATCTATTACAAAGGCACAATTAAAGGAACTGTGTACTCAGCAACAGTAGGTGAGTGCCCTGCGAGTTAGTGCCCCAATGCCTCCATTTATATCCCAACTCCACAATGAGACACGTACAATAATACCCATTTCATAATTGTTTATGGTAAAAATAGGGTAAGAAGAACATGGTCCTCGTATAAAACAAAGTAAGAAAAACATTATGTCTGTGTGGTAAAAATACAATGAAAGAATTACCATCATGAAAGAAAGTTGTAAACAGGATGAAATGATACATAGTACTTTTTGTAGAAACACATGCATAACAAATAACTGTAAGTTCCCCCAAATATCTAAATAAAGCAACGTATTTTTTTATAACATGAGGTCCGAGGTAGGAAGAGAAAGGAAGGAAGTGAGGGAGGAAAGAAAGGGGAAAGAGAATTAGGAAGGGAGAAAAGAAATTCTCGCACAAACTAATTTAAATAGGAAATGCATTGCCTCACATACCTGAAGGACTTAACCCAGTGGCTCTGTCCCGTCTTCTCTGGGAGTCCCTCGCTGTGCTCTGCCCTGTGTGTCAGCTCATCCTCAGCTGGCAGCAAGATGGTTGCAGCAGCTCCAGCCCCACCTGCATCCAATACCATTCAGATAATGGAGAGGTGATAGTTGTTGGAGGCTCCCTTAGAAGGAAGAATATTTCCCCAAAACACAGTGGACCAGCACTGCAGTCTCATGGGCTCAGATTTATTCTGATGTCCTTTCCCAAACCAGTCACTGGCAAGATGAAAGGATTGATTATTCCTAGAAAATTAGCCCCACCAATGGGTCTAGAGTGGGATCTAGAACCATTCAGGACAGTGGTTCTCAGCTGCGGGCAGTTAGCCACATAAGGGATTAATTGGTAATGTCTGGAGACTTAAAAAAAAAAAAAGAAAATTATCACAAGAAAGAGTCAGTTGCTCTTGGCATTTAGTAGGGAGACCAGCAGCCTTGCTAAACATATTACAGTGCATAGGACAGGCCCCAGACAAGTAGTTATCCATGCCACTTTTTTTTGCCCTAAGACACACAGGTTCTATGAATTGCTGAAGAATGTAAATATACAGAGAGACAAATATTAAAGTTATATACATCTCTCTCCCTCTCCCTCTCTTTCCTAATCTGTAGATAGGAAGAAGAAAACATAAACCATTATTTGCAAATAAAATGTGAGGGAACCCCGGGCAGTGCCTGTGGCTAAAAGGAGTAGGGTGCTGGCTCGCTATGCCAGAGGTGGAGGGTTCAAACCCAGCCCCGGCCAAGAGCTGCAAAAAAAAAAAAGTGAGGGAACCCCAAATAGAGAGGGAAAAAATATAATGGGTCACAAAAAGCTGTTATTGTATTCTGGTGGAGGAGATGGCTAGATGAGTATTTGCAAGATTTTGAGGAAAGCTGTTGAGGAGAGGATATAGGCCACAGTGTCTGATGTTCCTACAGACATTGATTTGCACCCCGACTTTGCCATTTACCAGCTATGTAAATTGGAAAATTATAGAATTCTGTAAATTTGCTAGACAGAATAAAAAACTAGTTGCATTTCTTTAGACAATAAAAGAAAACAAGTTGCATTTCTTCGGACAGTAAATAAATCAAATATGATTTATATGCATTTCATATAAAAACTAGTTGCATTTTTTAGACAATAAATCAAATATGAAAGCATCCAAAAAATCATATTAAAATGTAGAAAAAAATGTAGAAGACTATTAAGTCTCCCTACCTAGAAAGTTAAAAAAAAATTATCAAGAAAAATTAAAAAAAAAACAAACCAAATAAGTGGAAGAATATACTTATCTCATGGTTTGGAAGATTCAATAAAAAGCTGACTAAATGCAATCTCAGTATCACCCCAGTCCCCCTTATGTGGCCTATAGTTTTAACTCTTGACTGACTTTAGTCTGTATCATCTATACATGGGAATAACAATGTCTGTTTCATAGGTTTAATTGAGAGAATCATGCCAAGAGACCACCATGGTGCCTACCACATATTAAGAATTAACAAATGCTAGACATTATAATTATTAGCTATAAGACATTTGTGCTGAAAATGATTTTTGAAAGAGGGAGGAATTTTTCCAGGCATATAATGCAGGGTTAGACAGAAGGAGAGCATTGCAAATTGCAGGCAAATCCTTGGCAAAATCCTAAGCCAAGAAGGAGTGTTCATTACCAGAACTGTCAGTGCCTTTGTTAGGCCTAAGCCCAGGTTGTGAGAAGGTTAGAGTCGTTATCCGAGGCTGGGATGGTAGATTCTCCATCAATCGCTTTCCCATACTTTAAAATTGCTACCTTATTTTATTTCAGTTTTAAATCAATGGAGGATTTCTTTTCCATTCAAAACTTGATTCTATGTCATCTCCAACTAACTTAGATTTTCAAAACTGACAGGGGATACATCTAGAGAAAAGGATTTAAAGATGGGTGGTAGTTGTAAAGAAAATGACATACTTCCTTAATAAAATCACCTTCATTCTGTGTATTCAGTTCTGGAAGGAGATGTGGCCTCTACTATCCAAAATCCATATCAAGATATCAAATGGGGTGTGTGATGTCTTGGGACGATCTATGACTTCCAACCCTGTTGATTCCTTTCCAGAGGTGTTATTTAGGGCATAGTTAGAACAATAAGAATCCCATGAGACTGAATTAAGCTTAGTGAACTGTTTGGCTTTAGAAGGACCAAGAATGATGCAGATTTTTGACAGAAATACAAGGTCATCTATAAGAATAAGCTTTTTGAAGCACTTAATGGGGAGAAATAAATTACTAGATAAATACATGTTTCATTCTTCTTTAAAATTCTACCTTGCAAAATGAATGAACATACAGCATAATGGACACAATTTTATATTTTATTCCTGCATAGGGGAGAATACAGATTTCAGGGCTGAAGGCAAAGACACTTATCCCACCAGCTCTTGGAGAGTTGGGGGACTAGATGCTTTATACTTCATTTCAATTCTGACCATCATCAAGTCTCCAGCAATTTCCCCTTCAAATACAAAAATGAAAATAAATTGCATTCAAATGCATAATGAAAGATAAGAAAGATCTAGTTTGTTTTGGTTATTTCAAACACATCTGAGGCTCCTTTTTTTGGAATGACAAGTGCTTGTGGTCTCGGAGGCAGTCTGTGTCTCCCAAGGGGCTCAGCCATCAGCAAGTAGCTGTGCTGCATTCTGAGGGTAAAATGAGGTCAGGCAGAGGTGGGGTGGTCTCAGTTCTTGTACAGACCACATAAAGGATGAAACACACATCCTAATTGAGATTAGTATCCACACTGTCACTCAGCGGCGTGTTGAGATCATACACCATCTTCTGGGGCTCTGCTCCATCATTCACACAGGTCCACTCTAGTCTTGCCACTTTGCAAACATCAACCTAACAGGAGACTGTTAAGAGCGAAGAATTTTGTCTCTTTTCAAAATTCTTCACTCTTAAACCTTCATGTAACCTTCCCAACGCCTTGCTGGAACTGGGGGGTCTATCCCAGATAATACCAATTGGAGGGAGTACACTCATACTGCGTGTGCAGTTGGGATCTTGGGCTGCTGCTGGTAGCACAGATTAGTACAGAGAGGACAGGCCTTCTGTGTCCCCTAGGGAGAGGGATGTGTATATTTGCTTTGGAAATGCAAATAATTGCTGTGCCTTTTTTTTTCCTTTTACACAATATGTATAGAGCACCTAAACTATTTCCTTACAAAATAACTTTGTTTCTTCCTTCCATCCTACTTTTTTTCTCTTTCTCTTCTTTCTTCCCATCTTTGCCTCCCTTCCTCTTTTTCTCTCTTTTTACCTTTCTTTTCTCCATAAATGAAGTTTCAATTAAAGAATTACTTGACAATAAAAAATTAAATAACAATGAAAACAAAAAGCGTCATTAAATTTGAGCCAGATTTAGCTGTCTACCAAAGATCTAAGACTTGATCTTTTTTTAATCAAAAAGGAAATTGGTAAGTGTTCCTGACATTTTAATCCCCAAAGAATCTCATCCCTGTGGTAATCAGAGGAAATGAAAAGGGAATGGATATTTTTATAATATGTCTCAATGTTGGCCAGTGCCCTGTCCATGTCACACTTAAAAGTTCACATCTGTTAGCACCAGAGGAAAAAACATTGAACAAGTTTCTGTTTTGTTTTGTTACAAAATCCTGTTTTCAAGGCCAGAACACGGCAAAACCATTTGCTTATTCACTTAGCAAATTCTCACTGAGCATGTACTTTGTGGTGGTCACTGTTCTAAGTGCTGGTGATACAGAGGAAAACAAAATAGACAAAATCATTCTTCTCCATTGAATTGAGACTAAAAATACACAAACACATTATAATTAAAATATAGAGTAAGTTATAGGGAAACCCACACCGTAGACAATAATAAAGCAAGAACAGGGGCTAGCGAGTGCTGGTATGGGAATTTGGTTGGAGCTGGTAGAGAGCACCCCAGGCCCCAGGAGCAAGTGCAAAGTACATACCACTCCACTGGAGGAGCAGGGCGGTGAAACCTGGTAGGAGCGGAGCAAATGAGGAGGAGCAAGGTACAGATGGCAATAGAGAGAGAACTGGAAACCGGAAAGGTAGAACAAACGCGGCCTTGCAGGGCCCTTTGGCTTTTACTCTGCAACAAGCTAACTAAAATGAGCTTGACTGTGGGCCATCTCCCAGCACACTCTTTTCCCCTTCCTAGCAGCCTATCTACTCCCATTCCTCTCAGGTGGTCTGCAGTTTGAACTCTTAATTTCCTATGTAGTCTTATTCTCAGGAATAGGTCTGAAAAATATCCTTACAATGAAGTAAAGTTCTATTGTCTCTGGAAGGTTGAGAAGAGGCTTCCTTTAATGCAACTTCTGTCCTGATTGGGTTCCTGTCAGAGTTAATTAGGTCAATGACCTGCTTTTCTAGCTGAGTACAGAGTCAGGAAGAATGAAACCCCTCTGCGATTTCTATTTTACATATCCATACTTGGGTGCATGGATTAGTTACCTAACCAGAAGGACAAAGGGAAAACTGTAAAGAAAAATGTGCAAAAAAAAAAAAAAAAAAAGCACATTAAAATAACTCCAAATTTATGCAGAAATATAAACTAGGTGAAACTCTATGAGATGAGTCAGTGCAGAGCAATAAACTTTGTGATTTCTTGATTGGAAAGAGAAAGATCTTTGCAGATTGAGAAGAGTAAGATCCTTGCAGATACTAATTTCCCATAGATTTGGGCAAGGAAAGAGCTGGCTGCATGTTACGTTGGTTTCAATAGAGTTTAAAGTCTCTTCTGGCTGCCAAATACATCCCGTATTTTATCACAGTGCAGGATATTTGGATAGAATGAATTAGTTAGTAAATGTAGGTTATCTGAGAGTAGTGACTTAATACTTCATAATCAGTAGTTGAAACCATAACTGGAATGAATCCACCTGATTGGTTTATCTCCTCCTGGGAGATAAGACCCAGTAGGTCTTAGTTCAGATATTGAGGAAAGGGGGAAATGAAGGCAAGTTTCAGAAAAGAGAACTCTGCCTGTGTGAGGCTTCCTATAGTGAAGCTACAACTAAAGCAAGTGTGAGTGAGAGTGTGTGTGTGTGAAAATAAGCACCATGAATGCAATGGGTCTTACTTACTCTCCAACTCTTAAAATGGACATGGGACATAACAGGTACTCAAAATATATTATTTTGAATTCATTTACTGAATAAATGAATGAAGAATGATAAGAATAGGGAGAAAGTAGAATATAAACTTCCCCGGTCAGAAGTTTTTCACTGAAGAGAAACCTATTTGAAGGGACTTTCCAAGGGCAAAAATGATGAAGTGAGGCTGGGGAAGGGGAATAAAACAAAATGATAAGAACAGTTTAAAGACAGACATCATCTTTATAATCTATCCCAGGTAACATATATATATATATACATGAATATACATATATATATATATACGAATATACATATATAAGATCCACAAGGCTCTTAGTCTTCTCAGTCTGCAACTAATAGAGGATAACCAGGGTATCCTACTCTCATGACATTGAGACTACAATGTGAAGGGTGGGTCAGGCCCAGGGTGTTCTCTGCCTCCATTGAATAGGGGCTGTGACATTGTCAGAAGAGAAAATTTTATGTGGCTCAGTTACACTTGGGTTTAGGAAGTTTTTCAACTTTGCAGAGAGAAAAAGAGAGACAGAAAGAGCCCTTAGAAATGTGCTTTGCTAGTATTTTTAAGTAGGCTATTCAGTTGAGGAAACAGCACTGACCTGGAATTTTAGTATTATAAATGGGCTGACCTCGCAGATAAGGCAAATCTAAATTTATATGGTGGTTGTCATACTGGAGAATGCATAAGAATCACCTGGAGATCTATTAAAAATGTGGGTCTTGGCTCGGTGCCCATAGCTCAGTGAGTAGGGCGCTGGCCACCTACACTGAGGCTGGTGGGTTCAAGCCTGGTCGGAGCCTGCTAAACAACAGTGACAACTGCAATCAAAAAATAGCCGGGTGTTGTGGCATGCGTCTGTAGTCCCAGATACCTGGGAGGCTGAAGCAAGGGAATCGTTTAAACCCAAGAGTTTGAGGTTGCTATGAGCTGTGATGCCTCAGCACTTTACCCAGGATGATATAGTGAGACTTTGTCTCTAATAAATAAATAAAATTAAAATGTAGGCCTCCAGGATCACTGTGATTTAAGTCAACTAAATTATAAGTTGTTTTTTGATTATTTAAATGAATCTCTCTCTGTATTTCTGAAGTTGGCACCCAGGCAATTGGAAATTACCGAAGTAGGAGTCAGGGTCATCTTTGGCAAGTGTCTTAGACTGATAAATTTCATCTTACTTGTAAAAATAGAAGTGCTAGTAGTAACTTCCCTTACTACATGTAACACTGCAATGTCTAATACGTGTGCACACTGTACTTTCCCTGTGTCATCATGTGCCATCTCTATAACCTTGGTTCCATTCTCCTGTTAGTTATTAACCCATTTGATGTACATGGTCACCTAATTCAAGGTACAAGATATAGTGGTCAAAATGTTGGGCTTTGGAGTCAAGTATTTAGAATTCTGTGCTACCATCTACTTGCTGGGCACTTTGGCCAAGGTGCCTAAAGCCGGTCTGTGTGTACTTATATATGTGTGTGTGCACACATGTGGATGTGGAGTGTTCTCAGCTGAAAAAAGGAGGATATTATTCATACTACTATCCCAGTGCTGGTAGGAAGCTTAATAAAGTATGATGCCTTCAAGTTCTCAGTACAGGGCCTCACACAGAGGGAGGGCTTACACTCCGCAAGCAGTTCTGTTGAGTCAGCATTCCAAACCAGAGTTCACAGTGTGAGAGGAAATTCAGCTTTAGGTAGGAATGAAACGTGTATCAAGAGGAATCAGTAAGGCAGGTGTTACAGTAGGGCAGGAATCAGTAGGGCAGGTGTTACAGTAGGGCAGGAATCAGTAGGGCAGGTGTTACAGTAGGGCAGGAATCAGTAGGGCAGGTGAAATAATTTTAAGGGTAGAGACAGCAACCTAAGTTTTTGAAAATAATCTGTCCAAGGTTAGGTGATAGGAGACAGGGAGTTTGGCTATGCATTTAGTTATAAGCAACAAAGTCCATTTCAAGAAGCCATTCTCAAAGTCTGCTCAAAACCATGGAATTTTAAAGAACCCATAAACCAAGGCCAAGCATGGTTAAATAATGAGGACTCACCTGAGACCTCAGAGTTGGTGGCAAAGTCTAAGATGAGCTAAATTGTAAAATGTTAGATATATGTGTAACGTAGTTCCAATGAATGAGACATAACGCTCGTGAAAGTAGTTATTGAAAAATCCACACTTATGTGGATAATAAAATTATAATTATATAATTAAAATTATATGCCACCACGTGCTGATCTAGCCTATTTGTTTGGTTTATAGCATATGAGAGTGACTTAAATATGGAGAGGATAATGCTGGCTGGAAATTTATCAAAATCAGTTAAGGGGAGGATGTCATTGAGGTATGTGTTCAGGCAGAAAAAGAGTTGAGAACCACTGTCATATGTCTGGTTCTACCTGGGGAGTTTTATCTCTGTTTTTAAAGTTTTTCCAAATAAACTCTTAGTGTGGGTATTGAATGCAGTTACATGCTTGCCCTTAATACCTGAAGAATGGCGAGTGCCCTTTTGCTAATCCCTTGCCACAATGGGAATAGTGAAGAGAGCTGGAGGCCAGGCTCAGCAGTCATTGGATATTTGAGATGTAAAGTGCCAACGCAAATGCTGAGAAAGACAAAATGGCCACGTCTGTGAAGGGGACATCTGGCATTTACTGCCTTGATATGCTTGGCTTGTTTTCTGGAAAAAAATGGAATAGGAGCTTTGCTTCTGGTTCTGCAGCAGCTGTCAGTGGAGAACTAACTGAGAGAGACCAGAAAATAGACACCCATGAGATGGCCTGTCTCCGTGTCTGCACCCCAGCTCTCCTGGAGTAGATGAAAGGGAAAAGTGTGGAAGGATCACCCCAAGTGAAGGGCCAGAGTCAAGCAGCTGAACTACAATGCCTGAGCCATGAAGGGAGTGGGCCACCCCTACAAACAGCCCACACAAACCAAACCAAGCATGCTTTATGGTGAGGCACTCACCGAAGAAGGCCAGTGTAGGAACAGGACGTAATGCCCCAGGGCACCTCCTCAGCCTGCCATCTTCTCTTCCTAGATCATTCTTTGGCCTTCTTCCCTAAAAAAAGCAGCTAGTTGCAATAATATAAAACACCTGACAAATTATAATATAGCAATTGCTGTGCTTCAGGCATTGTGCTAAGCTCATGGTTTGCAAGCCTCACATAATCTCTCTTGGAAGATACCGATTTAAACTTTCATTCATGAAGAAAAGAAGACTTCCACGGGGTAAAACTCTTTCTGAGAGTATGTTGTTGATATGGGGAAATGATGTGTGCAGGGGAGGAAAAGGCAACAAAAAGTTCTGAAAATGGTTTAGGAAAAGGCAACAAAAAGTTCTGAAAATGGTTTGTGTGGGCTGCTTATAGAGGTTGCCTACTGCCATTGGTGCTGGAAATTTGTTAGTAAAAATAAAGAAAATGTAAATAAACCATGTACTTTAATTAATAATAATTTACCAAGATTGGCTTTTTAATTATAAAAAAGGTACCATACTGATGGAAGATGTTCATAGTGGAAACTAGGTACAAGGTTTTGAGGAACTCTTTGCCCAATCTTTGCAATGTTTCTGCAAACTTAACACCATATTGAGTTGTTCTAGAACAATAACTCAAATATGGTGCCTGACCTCATGTGCTTACAACCTATGGGTAAAGACATGCTTGTTGGTGAGAGGGGTAGAAGTGGTCAAACCAGTTCTGAGGCTATTCAAATATTACATAGGGTATTATGGCACTCTGGACGAGGGCAATAGTATTCAAGAAGTGGAAAAGAACAGATTTTAAATTTGTGTAGGATGCAAAAGAGCAGAACTGGTGAAAGTTTGGAAATAATATTAGTTCAAACTTGCACAGGCTGATGAATGATGATGGCAAGGAGGAGTTAGGAAAGACAGGATTCTCAGGGGATTATTGTGTTTTTTAGGTATGTTTGGTTTGTGATTCAAGAATAATATATAAAACACTTGTATTCAACCCATATCTATATCTGGAACTCAAAGTGGAGGGCGAGTTTGGAGATATAAACATTTTACGAGTGGTAATTAAATCTCTGGAATGAGATGAAACAGAGGAAAATTATTGAGAGGACAGACACAGCCTAGAACAGAGGGTTGAACAACTGCAAAATTAGTTGTCAGAGTAGAACTAACTAGTCAAGAATTTCTAAAAATAAGGGAAGTGACTCAAAAAAGAACAGTGTCAAGGAAGCCAAAGGAAGACTGTTAAAAGGAGGAAGTGCTTAGTGGGAATATCTCTGAGACGGAAGGTCAATGAGGACTAGGTGTATCTGGAGCTTCATGGCAGGCATGTGGTGTAGAAGTAGGTAAGACACAGAGTATTATGTTTGTGTGTACAAGATATGGGGTGGCTGGAATCAGAAGGGACTCATGGCAGATCCCACATTCAAGTGTCCACTGAGACAGAAAAGAAGAATCATGGAAGACTGGATAGAAGAGAAACTGTGACTCCAGCTCGTTCTCATGCATGGTAGGGAGAAAGGTGCTGGGGTTCACAGTGGCCATGTGTCACTTACAAAGACCTACTGCCTACATGTCATGTGGTGTGTTGAATGTCACTTTTAAAGGGAGTTTTTTAAAAAGAGAGTCATCTCATTGCACAGAGAAACAAATTTGTTGCAAACATTTAGAAAGATAAACTTTTTTTTTTTTTTTGTTGCAGCCATCATTGTTTGGCGGGCCCGGGCTGGATTCGAACCCGCCAGCTCAGGTGTACGTGGCTGGCAGCTTAGCCCATTGAGCCACAGGCGCCAAGCTGAAAGATAAACTTTTTATCTATCTGGTACAATCACATCTTTTGATGTAACTTCTCAAAATAGCATGTTTTTTCAAGATAAAGATCCAATCATTAGCATTTTAGATTTATGATATTCATTAGACTATAAGAGAGGGTTCGCTTCTCAGAGCAAAATGAATCAAAGACAGTTTTCAAGCAAGGACTATGCAAGCATATTAGTTTAGAACGACAATGAGACCCTCTGGCAACAGATAAACCTATAAAAGTATTTTTTTTTAGGATTAATTATTATATATTATACTTAATTAGTTCATACATATAAAGAAAACAGTTTTTATGCTATGGATACAATGAGCATGGTTTAACTGCAGGGATGATTTAAAGCACTCCAGGGGAAGGGAACAGCAGAATGGAGCCAAGGCGAAGGGTGTGAGGTCATCCATTAGCCTACTGTCTGAAATGAACTGCCTGGTGCATTCATGGAGCTGATTAGCAGAGCCCACAGGTGATGTCAGGGGACACAGGGATATCAGATGCCCTGTCTTCCCTTGGCTTGTGTCACTTACAGAATCCCAGTGTACACAGGCTTGGCTATCATTGCTCTCTGTGTCCTGTACGTGTTTTTTTCCAGAACAATTTCACCCATAGCCCCCACAAGAGAGGAAACTTTGCTCAAGAGCTGCTATTGAATCAAGGTGGCCCACCCATAGGATAAACAATAAGCCAATGGGTATCCTGGTGCAAAGTCATTATAAGAATAATGGTTTGGTTATTAGCTGGCTCATTAGTTCAGGTAATTGTAGAATTTTGATGAGAGAATTTTAGAAAACTTTCTAGTTAGGACACATTCATGAAGAAGAAGACAAGCAATAAGGGAAACCATGAGGTCTGTCAGAGAGTGGGAGAGAAGAACTAGTCCTCAAAGCTGTTAGATTCTAAATTCTACTAATTTATTAATTCAAGTCCATTATTTTAAGATTTCTTGAGTCTCTGGTCTTTGCAAATGGAAGACCCAATAACAGAGGGAGTGATTTTGATTCCAAAGAAAGCAGGGTGAACTTGGGGTCAAAATATATGGCTTTAAATCCTAATTCTTCCATTTAATAAATAAGAGATTTTGGACAATTAATCTCAGTGAGACTTCATTTCTTATCTGATGTTATTTTGCTGGATGCTATGAAGACTAAACAAGGTAGTGTGTATGACAAAATAAATAGTATCATTTTTTTTCCATGTCATGGTTTTGAAAGATGTGCTTGTATAAGTGAAAATACCCTGAGAAATGGTGACATTGGGCATTTTGTGAGGTGGGGAGGGCCAGTCCCCATCACAGGTCTCAGAGGGTTAGGGCAGGCTGAAGATCAGTATGAATCATGAGTCTGAGCACCTGGTAAACAAATTTAATTGATATCCTTATTTTCATTGGACTTGAAATTTATTCTGAATTTTCTGAACCACTGAGCTGACTAAATTCCTAAGGCTAATATACGGGGCAGCTGAGAGTTTTTCCAAAGAAGAAAACAATAGCAAACCAAGCCTGAGTTGTTGTTTATAGCAGTACATTTATTGCACAAACACACAGCAGGCTAGAAGTTTAAGGCTATGACATAAGCACATTCTTGCTTTTTGCCCTGGTGTTATCTTTTCAGGGAAGCCAAGAGATGGGAGTAAGTTTACCTAATTCTTCACATAGCTAGGGAAATGTTCAAAACTACAATCCCGTAGTAGTTGATACTATTAATGTAGTACTTTAGTAGTTGACCAACTTTAGTAGTTGATACTAAAAAATGATACTATTTATTTTGTTGTACACACTACCTTGTTTAGTCTTCATAGCATCCAGCAACATTTTCAACCCCGTTGAAAGAATTGGTATAAGTTTGCTTTCTGGTTGGTTCCTACCTGCTTAATAGTTTTCTTTCTAATCATACATCTTAAAAAGTTAAGAACTTTCTAAACCTGGAAATTTGAATCAACAAAAAGTGAGGTTAGAAAAGCACAAAGTAATCGTCATCCTTATGTACACTGCATCTCACCCAAATGACTTTGGCTCTCTCTGGGCTGCCCTGAGTGTTGTGATAGGCTCTGTATAGGCTTCTTAAACTGCGAAGTTCATCTTGCTTTTTCCCTTCTCAGTCTCATCCAAGGCAGTTTGAATTCTAGATGTACCTTATGAAGTTACTGCTGTTCCCTCTCCCCCTCACACTACGTTGACATTATAATGATTGCTAGAAGAGATAGAAGTGATGTTCTTCTAGGGAGAGAAAAAAAAGGCATGAAGACTTATTATAACTCAGTAGCACAGGGGTGTTGAATATAAATTTTTGCCTTAGGCAAACTTTTGCAAAGGTTCATATCCTTGGGAAAAAAGATTTCTCTTCATAGTATGAATCTTTCCTATTCTCTGTACCTATCTTGTATCTCTGAATGATAGAATTGGAGAGCTAAAAGGATCATACAATTCATTTCTATTTTTGTTCGGATGATACAACTAAAGCACAAAGAAAACAAAATAACATTACCTAAGCGTTTGGAGACAGAAGCAAGACTGTGTTCCAGAGTTCCAGATGGACAGTCTTTCGTGCTACCACACTGTCTCTATGGTGGGTTCTCCCAGTTCTCCAGGGTACTGTATGTACATCAGCTCCATTCTACCTCACTCCATTGTGCAGGCCAGAAATTGTTTGGCTGGACTCCTCCCCCAAGCAAGGAACCCTGGTGCTGAAATCACCCCAAGATCTTCTGATTTGACCATATGTGGGGTCTACTTGGACTACTTGCTTTGCTTCAAAATTACTTCTTAATTTTATGCCAAGTGTGAGCTTAAATGCCCTTTGTGTAAAGGGTCTATGATTTTCATCAAAGATGTTAAGAACAGCAGCTTTACAAAATGAATTATAGATTATACTTGTGACTTTCCTTCAATCTAGTGAATGGCCTTCTACAGTATACTGAGATTCTATGTATTGGTTAGATATGACCAAACCCTTATAGAGAAATAATGATATTATTACCTAGAGCATTAGTTACTATTGAAGTGTCTGACCCCAAATATTTACTGCAACTGTATTCTACTTACTGTTTGGATCATATGGTGGATGGAACCCTGTTTCCTGATGATAATAGATGGTAGCCACAGAAGAAAAAAGAAAACGTCACATGCTCAGGAATTCACTAACCTCGAATCAGACTTGTCAAATAAGCCTTGCCTCCTTGAAGCCTTTTCTGACAACTCTTAGAAACCAACAAATGTAATCTATTTCCTCTAATCAAAAAAACATTGATTTTTTTTTTAACTTCATTGCACACAATACAGCTAATTATAATTTGGGCCAAGATAGTCCTTCTGCATAGTCAATTAATTAACCACACAAAATGATAGCACTGAAGAGATTGGAGGATAATCTCTAGTCCTTTCATTTGGCACAGGAGATGACTAGGGCCCATGTTACTTTGCACTGAGTGCTAACACATCTTAACCCTTCTCTGGAAAAACCAGAGGGCCAATAAGACTAATTCCCAGTTAAGATTTTGAGTTTAATATCAACCCTCAGAGTGTTCACTTTAGTCAAATTACAAAGCTAACTTGGGAAAATGTGCATCTTGCTGGAAGTAGAGGGCAAGGTCAGAATAGACTTGTTCAGGATGGGGTCTGTGAACCCCATGTCATCTGACACTCCTCACACCTCTCAATGTAAAAACAGTGTCTAGATTAAGTTTAGGAGAACAAGCGTTATAGTCGCTTATTTCCTCTTCATTAATTCATTCAATAAACATGCTTTAGACACATTTTAAGGGTCAAGATTATGCTAAGTGTTAAAGATCATACTTATAAAATCAAAACCACAAGAAACAAAACCATGGTCCCTGCATAATGAAACCCATGGTCTAGTAACAGTATTTATTCCTGCTGCCTATCAGAATACTTCCTATGTGAGACGGACTGCCCTAAGAATTTCAGCTTTAATTCTCTTTATACCACGAAGCCATTTTAAGGTAAAAATTGTTAGGCACATTGAGCTGGGGCACTTGTTAAGAGTTTTACTAAGTTTATTAACATGGGAACTAATACTAGATAGCTGAAAGTGAGTTAAAGGTGGAGGAGAGAATCCATATACTCAACAGCAATGCTATTCATTACGTGGTCTACAAATCAGTGTCAGTTTGCAAACTGCTACCTGTCCAAAAGGAATTAAGGTCAAAAACAGAAAGAGTTTGAAAACTTTTATAGAAATTGACATTGTTGCAACATTCAATGATTCATTGAAGGTCTCATCTCATTGAACAGGATATAGATCATTTTGTGTGTTTGGAGAATTACAAGGTGAATTGTTTGGAAAGGTGTGAAGGAAAACTTGACTTTCAAGAAAAAAACCACCAGCAAACAGCAATGAAAAAACCCTCACTTTTATTTGTGGCATTGGCTGATTTCTGATGTAAATACTCCCACTATGACTGATTTGGAGCTGCCAATGCGGTGATGTAGACCACACTCTTCTGAGTTAGCACAAGCCAGCTTCAGCACATCACTAAGTGGTGAGAGCTATAAGCTAATCATGCATAATAAGACCACATATTAATCCAAAATAGATTAGAGGGAAAAAGAACTGGTCCTTCAGAAATTACCAGGGGCAAGTTACTGGCTGGCTTCACATTAATGTACATTCTCTGTTTTTATTACTTGATCGAAGTTAACCTTAGGGTATTGTGGTTCAGAGCCATCTTCCCAACAATACACACATGAAAATGAAAATTTAGTACAATCAACCAAGGTCACTCCTCCACTTCCACCTTGTGTATTTTCCCAAGAGTTCACTTTATTTACACTAATTTCCACTGTTTACCGTATTATTGCTGCGCACGGAGTTTTCATTGCTGAGCCAGGAGTAGACTAATTGATGCTCAATGCCCTCTTAATGCAGCAACTTGCGACCTTCAATTCTGCTGATTTTTCTTTTCTTATTTATTTGGTAATTTCCTCTCTATGCCATCCTTCTGGAACACCTTCGTTTTCCTACCATCTTTTCTCTTACTTTCTACCTTCTACTTTCAGGTAGATTCCCTCTCCTACATATCCTGACATCTGCATTGATTTTTTTTAATTCAGCTAGTACAAAGACTGCCCTGGCATCAACCTAGCTCACAGCAATCCTCCTGCTCAGCTTCCTGAGGAATTTTGATTACAGACACCCACCATAACTCCCAACTAATTTTTCTATTTTTAGTAGAGATAGGGTCTCTCTCTTGCTCATGCTGGTCTCACACTCCCAAGTTCTAGTGATCATCCTGCCTTAGCCTCCCAGAGTGCTAGGATTACAGGCATATGCCACCACACCCAGCTAGTACATTTTAATTTCAGGTAGCTCTTGATCTATGTCCTTTGATTTTTAAATAGTGTTCCATTCCTGTTGCAAGAATGTGATGTCTTCATTTTATTTTTCTGAAGATTCTGCAATAGGCTCTTAATTTTTGTTTCTTCTGAGTTTATTTTTTTCTATTATAAAGGTCTTTTGTGCTGCAAACTTTGTTAATTTGTTTGTGATTCATTAATTGCTGCTCATATTTTACAGCGTGGCTCTAATAAGCTAATTAGAGGCATCTTGTGTGTTTAAAGGGTTTATAAACTAGTGAGCTCTTTTGTGGGGTGATATGGAATAATTGGCTTCCTTGATGAAGGGAGTCCTGATGTCAAATTGTAGGGTTTACTCTCTGGTTCATTTTCTCCAAAAAAATGTTCTCTGATTCCCTGCTTGAGGGGTAAAGTTGGGTCTCAGCATTCTTGGAGCTGAGAGGTATGAGGATCCTGGAGTTTCCCTCCACTTCACGCAGAGGCTCTGCTCTCACTTTGTTCCCTTGTTTCCAATGCTGCATCTTTCTTCTGCCTTTTTCTGTGACTGTATCAGTGGACCCGAGTCCTCTCTGGTTCACAGGACTAGACTTCAGAAGACTCCCTTCATAACTCCTGTGGTGCTATTATTGGGCTAGGGTCAGTTCACTCCCTCACTGGTCAGTTCCAGTATTTCAGATCCATATTATGCAGAGATAAGATATTTTCTTCTGCATTTAAAGACTGCTTGATTTCTGACCTCGCAATTAATCTCTTTTTAGATGATTAACATTCACTTCAGGGAAAGCTCCCTCATTGACACTCACTAGACTGTGGTCTGACCTCAGGGAATTGGTATTTCTAAAGGTTTTGCTGCTCAGATTTCCCTCACGCCTGTGCAGAACACCAGCTATGCAGCACATACCATGCTTAACCAGCCCATCAGGTCCTTTGTGAATCTTTACTCCAGAGAACCAAAGGCAGGATCAGCCTCTCAGTCTCCTAATGCTATAGCTTTCTCTTTATCTCTGATCAAGACAATTAACCCCATAAAAAAGGGAGCAAAATCACACTTTACCAAAGAAGAAAGAAGAATGGCAAATGAATACATAAAAATATGGATTAAAAACTGACTATTGAAGAAGTGCAAATTAAAACCACTATGAATATCACTACATAATCCCTCCAGTAGAATGCCCAAAAGTTAAAAATAACATTAACAATAGAACCACTGACAACACTGAGTGCCAGCCAGGTTGTGGCCCACAGGGTCTCTAATACAAAATGGTACACCTACTTTGGAAAATGGTTCAGTAATTTCTTACAAAGTTAAATCTAGACTCACTGTGTGATTAAAGTGGCAATACTACTTCTAGGTATTTACGCAAGAGAGCTGAAACTTTTCATACAGAGATCTGAACATGAATATCTATGGGAGCCTTGGTCATAATTTCCCCAAACTGGAAATACTATAAATGTTCATCAAGTGGTGAATGGTTGAATAAATTGTGATATATCCCTACGGTGTGATATGACTTAGCAATAAGTGGCCCTTTTAAAAAAACAACAAAAAGGAACACGGTACTGATACACAGACTACTGGGAATGAATCTTAAAAACAAGCTAAGTGAAAGATGCCTAAGCACAGAGCCTATATGATGTCATAGGCTTTTTTTATTTGAATTTCTAGAAAAGGTTAAACAACAGGGATAGGACAGAGAACATAGCATTGGCTGTCAGCATCCGGAGTGGGGACAGAATTGATTTAATTCATGGACATGAAAAAGGACATGAAGAAGTTTTTTGGGTGGTGGAAACACATTGTATTTTGATTGCAGTGCTGGTTACATGGCTATATAGACAGTATTTCCAAGCAGAGACTTTAGCCTCAGTCAAGCAGCCTTGAAATAACTCTAACCCCACAATCACTTGGCTCCAACCTCATGAGAGACCTTGAGCTAGAACAACCCAATAAGCTACCTCCAGATTCTTGACCAACAGAAACTGTAAGATAAATTGTTTCAATGTGCTAAATTTGGGAGTAATTATATGCAGTTATAGATTTGTTTTTATATGTGTGTATGTTATTAAGCATATTGCATATATATGGTGTATTATATATTATATTACAGAGTATTAGCATATTACCTAAAATTACTTGACATATATATTCATTATCTGTTCTGAATCTATTTATCTATTATCTCTACCTACCTACCTGTCTTTATTTCAGTGTAATCTGCAGTAACTTAGATCCACTGAAAGATAAACCCACTGTGTTTTATAAAAAGAATACTTACAATCTAAGTCTGAAACATTATCATTCGTATTATTTTTATTTGCTTCTTTCTCATGATTGCCTTTTATCTGACTAATCAAAAGGGCTTGTCACAATGATTCCCCACTTAATTAAGAAAGGGATGGATTTTCTTCAAAACATATTATAGCATTTTTCAAAAAAGGCTACAGTTTTAAAATGGTTATAATTTGGAAAATGGGCAGTATATTCATCCAATAATCATTTTGTGAGCACCAACTGTTCCAGATGCCAAACCAGGCATGGAGCTTATATTGGACTACAGAATGGTAGTCCCCTCCTTCAGGAAACTTGCAGTCTAGAAGTGAAGGGAGACATTAAATGAACAACCCAACAACTGAATGTAATTGGGATGAATGCCATGAAAAAGACACATAGGATTCAAATTTTATAGTTTCAACATTATCTTGTGGCTTCCACTAGGCATCTTTGTATGTAGGAAAATATTAAATATTATTAAGTTCGTGATTATAAAACATATTTATCCCCAAGTTACAAAAACAAAAAAAGTAAAGAAAAATTCAAAAAAGTTTTAAAAAGTGAAAATTGCTTGAGAAGACCTTATACCCTTTTGAATCTCCTTCTCCCCTAGAGGCCTTCCTCCTTTTTCTTTAGCAGGAGAAACGGGATTTGTGGCTGCCCCTGCAAATGAGATTCCTGGTAAGTACCAGCTGCTGTACTGTGGCCCACATCCTGCTCACACCTTGATAGGCTGAATTAGGTATGTTGATCTTTCTGTCAGCAGCCACATGGGTCTACTCACAGCAACCAGCAGCCATTTCAAAGGGCCCTGAGTGGCCTTCAAGTTGTTTATGGGTTGGCATGAACTGATGCAGGATGGCGAGAAATCAAAGAGGTGGTTGCCCTGGGACTGAGCTGCTGTTGTCTAGGCAACTTTATTAAGAACCTTCTGTTTCTCAGAAAATGAAGCCTAAATTAACTCTTGAGTTCTTAGAACTAAGGCTTTTCATTCTGAACTCTTCTTTGACTTTTGGGCACTTTCTGCATTCTCTGCTGGAGTTATTTTTACCTAGTATGGGACCCTAAAATATTTACCAAGTGGCATTAGTCTCGTCATCCTTAAAATACAATTAACAAATTCTTTCACCATTCAGATGCTAGTCAATATATTTATAGAAAAAGATCTAAACCCAAATTCAACACTGAAGTTCTGATTTGTCCTCCAATTCTAAGACTTTCCACATGAACAAAACCCCAACGTGTTTGATTTTTTAAAAGTGTTTTTTTCCATCTAAATATACTGTGAAAAAGTAATGCAAACCTCCAAGTTTTAGTAGTGGCAACCTCACCTCCATAAATAACAGCAGACAATGAAATAAATACTGCCCTGGTCAGTGTATCTTCTTTCAGTATTTGCAACATGGAGAGTTTCTTCTTCAGTTTTGGAACAGGAAGCTGTTTGTTTAGTTGAACAGGAGACAATATGAACTGATCCTTATGTAAATACTTACCGTGCACCAGGGAATATGATAGGCACTTTCAAGATATTAACTCATTTAATCCTCACCACAACCGTGTGAAACAAATGTTCTAATATCCTGACTGTACAGCTAAAGGAATAAATATGTAGAGGTTAAATAATTTTCCCAAGGTCACACATGAGTACAGTTTAAATTCAGGCATTCTGGGCCCAGAGTCTGTCCCCTTAATGACTGTTGCAGCATTTCTTACAGGGGTCAGCTTATGTTTGGGAGTCATAGTATAGAAAAAATGCCATTTTTAAATACTAGAATCACAATTAGCACAATCAAATACCTCCCCTGACAGAGGTATGCACAGGCTTGAAGACCAAATTACAGAATTACAAGTCAGATTCACACTCTGAGGAAATGATGTGTAGATTGTCAGAATTATTAAAGTTTCAGTCTCTCTCTCTCTTTTTTTTTCTCTCATTTCCTTACTAGAACATAGGCTTTGGAGTCTGGGTTTATTCTGTTTGCTGGGTTTTTTGTTTGTTTGTTTTTTTAATATCAGTCCATAGCCTTTTAGTTTTCTCATCTATAAAATTTGTCCACTATTCCCATTGCAAAATTCAAAGTAAAATGTAAAGCATAAAAAGTTTAATGAATTGATTTTTTTCTATTTAAATGTGGACTAGATGATCACTTATATGGTGTAATTTGAAATCTGTCCAGAAGGTCTCACTTTATTCAGATTTCTCTCATTCTTGTTTTCTTTTCTTTTGTCAGTGCTTGAAATTCCAATAGTAATGAATAAATTTTCATCAGCATCCTGAAGGTTTTTAGAAAGTGGAAACAACAGGGCTTAATAACTGGTTGGGAATAGTAGTGGTTGTGGGCTACTGGTAATAGTTAATAGTGGTGGAAGGAATCATTGACAATGGTGCCCAGGGATACATTGAATTATTTGTAGGAAACATTCATTCTCTTCCCCTCTAGTGTTGGATTTGGCAATGGGACCAACATCATTTTGGCCAAAAGCAGAGAACTTTCAATGTCTCTGTTCAATTTTGCTTGACTTTTGCACTCCAATAATCTGGTATTTGAAGATGTTTAAGGTAGTCATTTATCTTTTCAGCCTGGGTCCCAGAATATATACCTGTGGATCAGCTAGTCCCACCTGATAACTTGAGCTACACTAGTTGATCTGTAGCAAAAACAGAGCTGTCTAGCCACGTTCACACAAGATAAGCCAAATGAGCATCAATCTTTAGACTTAGAGGCATGAGACTACATGTTTGTATGAGCCAACGAGTTTGAGATAGTTGTTATATAGCAGCATTTTGGCAATAGTTGACTTAAGCACCTGGGTTCTGGTTTAGCATACTTAATAGATAGATGGTGTCTTCTACAAATATAGAAAATATAGAAAGAGGAACATGTTTCATGAGAAAGATATTCAGTTTGGGTTTGAACATAACAGGATTGAAGTACCTATGTGGCATCCAGGGGGTTTGGTCTAGTAGATAGATAGATAATTTTTTTACAGGTTAGGAGAGGGAGGTAACAGAGACATGTATTTGGCAATTGTTACCACATCACAAATAATGGAAGCAATGAAAGAATGCGTAAAATGAGAAAAGACCCTAGGATAGAGACCTGGGACACACAAAGCTCTTTTGAGCTTACATCCTGCAAAAAAAGCTAGATTGCATAAGCAAGTTGAAAACAGCAGCAGGGTGCAGACTGAGAGGAGCATGTTACCCAGTCTGGGTTGGGGCCTCAGCAGGAGTGAATTAAACACAGAGAGTGCAGTTACAACTCACAGCTTCTCTGAATTTGTTTCCATTTGTTTGGTCATATTCTCCACCATTCACAGCACAAACAACAATAATCCCAGAAGACTGAGAAGGCCATTTTATATCACCCTTTCCCAAATGCATGCAAAGGCCATTTCTGAATCTCTCGTTATGGAAACACATAACAAGTTGCAAGCTCCTTCTGATTATTGAGAAGGACAAGGAAGGGCAGAACTGCTCACTGATCCATGCAGTTTGAATAATATCCATCGTAGGCAGATTCAAGGCAAAGATAAGTTGAGATGTACAGCCTGGCGGCTCTCATAAATGAATTTCATTCAAGTTGAATTAAGGTGATCTGTGAAAATGTGTTCTGAAATGATTCTCTTCAGTATTGGGGACACCACATCATTCTGAAAAATGGTTTAGCACTTTTAAGTAAATGTTTCTATTATAGCCTCATAATTCTATAGAAGTTAGACCAGGGACTTCTAATGATCTTATTGAAACAGTGAGCACTAAATGCTATTTAAGATTTGCTGTCACCTTTCTCAAGGCAAAAAGATCTCTTTATTATGTTTTTGCTTCTGATTTCTTTCATTGTTTACTTACCAACCTAGGCCAAATTTAGCTTAGAACTATCTGGATCCCACTTTATAATGTGCTGTTGGGATGTCAAGGAATCCAGGGAATCGTTCGGGGGGAGGGGGCAGGGCACTTCTGGATGAGACCTGAAGTATAAATACTTTACTTGGCTACGGGAGTAGGGGACGGTTATGTTTCTACATTCAATGTAATGGGGGTCATTAAATATTCCAAACATTTGGACACAGGACAAGATTTATTTGGAGAAAAGGTCGCTTAGGTAACTGATCGAAGGTAAGCAAGAGTTTGTAAAGATGAATTAGTTAGGAGCCTACTGCAGTCAAGTTATCTAGATAAGAGATTCTGCTAGATGTTATTAGGGTAAAGGTGGTGGCTCATGGACATGTAAGGATGTATTTGAGAGATAATTCGTGGATCATCTAGATAGAACTTGAAAATGGATGCAGGAAAAGGAAGAAGGTTGTAAAAATTAACTGAAGTGGCTAACCCAAACTGGAAGATCGTTTTTCACTATTTATTTAATTAGACTGGGTGCAAAGTGGGAGAAGTTGCTGTTGGAAGACCATTCACTTGGTTTTGAACATTCTAAGAATGAAGCACTTTTGAGACATCAAAGTGGAGATCTCAAGTAAGCAGGTGAATCTATTCATCCAAACAGCTGAAGATCATCTGGGCTGGAGAAAAAGAGGGGTAGATAACTTGCACTGCTGTGAAGGCATGAATATATTCTTGTGTGTGTGTGTGTGTATGAGAGGCAGGCATTGAATAAAGAAGAAGTTCTTGGACAGGAGTGAGGAACTTCAGAATTTAAGTCCTGGGGCAAGGAGGATAAGATGTCAGAGAAGAGGGACCATGTATATATAGGAGGAGAAGCAAGACACAAAGATGTTTCAGAAACAAAGGGATGAGTATTATAAGAAGAGAGGAGTAAGATGAGAATTGAGAAACATTCACTGTATTCAGTGACTTGGGGGCATTTTGTGGAGCATTGAAGAGAAGAAATGACATGAGAGAGGAATGCAGATAGTGAATACAGGTAACACCTTGTGAAGTCTGACTGTGAATAGGAATAGAGACATGGGGTGTTAGGGGACTAGGGGGAACTGGGATGTCAAGAGAGGGTCTCGTTTACTTGTTCTTTAGATGGGAGATATTTGACCATGTTTAAGAGTAAATAAGATACAAATGATAATGGTGCAGTGGGAGAGATAAATTATTTTGAAAGTGGTAGAGTTAAAGGGTCTGGCAGGGAGTGTGCACTGAAAATGGAGTGGCCAGTGTGGGTCAATGGTCATGATGTTGGATGTATATTTTAGCATATTTATGGCAGGGCTTGTAGATGAAAGAGCTGCCAACTGCAACATCTGAAGCTAATAAGGACATAATCAAGCCTGTGAAACATGAGAACAACAGGAAAGGTGGGGGGGGTGTCTTGTGGTATGATCTGGAAACCAAAACAGCAGAAATTCTCATTAGAAGGTAGGAAGTAGGAGAAGAGAGTAAGGGAGACACGACCATCCATGATCCTTAAAGCCACACATACATAATGTAGAAGAAGTAGGGTCCCCAAGGAGAGAGTGTGTTCAGTGAAAACCAGGCATTCCAGGATCTTCGGGGGTGAGATTAGGATTTGAGGAAGATATTTTACTAGATGTGGAATACCATATCCACTGAAGACAGTGGAAAGGTTATCAGAGCAAAAAATAATTGAATTGTCTTGTAACAATTCTTTGCTAAGTACTTAAAACTTAAATACTAAAAAAATACACAATGATTTTTTTTTTTGACAGAACCTCAAGATGTCACCCTGGGTAGAGTGCCATGGCATCACGACTCATGGCAACCTCCAATTTCTGGGTTCAAGCGAATCTCCTGTCTCTACCTCCCAAGTAACTGGAACTATAGGCACCTGCCACAACGCCCGGCTAGTTTTTGGTTGCAGCCACCATTGTTGTTTGGTGGGTCTGGACTAGATTTGAACCCGTGAGCTCAGGTGTATGTGGCTGGTGCCTTAGCCCACTGAGCCACAGGTGCCATGCCAATACACAATGAATTAAAAAAAATTAATTTCTGAAAACTTGTCTATATCTGCTTTTGGGCAATTTTGAATTGAATTTTTAAACTAATAAGACCTGTTTCTCTTTATACTATAATTAGGAAGAAAATTGTTTCTTCCTGGGATATTAGTGATCTTATTTTTTTTTTTAATATTGAAAATAATCACAATTACATTTCCCTTTAGCATTTACAAATTGAATATCCAATTGCATGGCTGGGGCACTGCACCAAAAAAGCTACTCTAGCAAAGAAAGCATACCTTCTATTTGTATGGGGATTTTCAGGGCATGTAGAAAACATGGCACACCTCTGTGTGCATGGTAGACTGTACTGTAAAATACAAGATTGTCCTTTACACTAAAGGCAGTGGGTCTGTCTTCTACATGGGTAAAACTTGAGATATTCTCAACAGCTCCTTACACAGTGATCAAGGAACTCCAATGCTCTTAACAAGTCAACCAGGCAGAAGTATTTAAAACCAAGGTTTGGCACCAGACAGACATACTTTTTGTTATTGGTACTTCTCTACCTTTATCACTTTTCTTCCTTGGAATGTACTTAGCTCTATTTTGGGGAACATAGAGAATCTTATCCTCTCACTGGAAAGCTGATGAAGGAAGAAGAAACACTGAGGGGTGGACAATTTTATTTAGAGGCATTTTAATAACATGGAAAGTGAGGACAGAATTTACACAATGAATTATTAGCTGAACAACAGATAAAACCAGGGATTTCTGAATATCAATTCACCAGTTTGCTTCCAGCCTAACATATATAGTGTCATTTTCATTTCCATTTTAAATGCCTAGAAGTGCTTTATTCATAGACACCTAGGTTGCCAACAATCTTTTTAGAAACTGGCTCAAATTTTTTCCCCTCTCTTCAATACGTAACAAGTATGCATGCTATAAATTGCCAAGAGAGAAACAGGCACCCATCCCTACAAGATTAGCTCTAAAAAGCTAAGATCATCACAGCTAGTGGTACAAACTTCTATTCCTAATTGGCTGTGGAGACTAGGGATATAGTTCTTGAGACCTTAAAGTCACACCGACACTGAAAAAGTGAAGAGAATTATAATTTTCCCACGTCCCTGAATAAAGCCATCTGTGCTTTCCCAGTGCCATTTCCCTAATGCATTCTGATGCAAAATAGCCTCTTCCTTGTTTATTTTGGAACACAGCTGTTGTCTTAATTGAGCCTAACAGATAATGGAAGTATTCTTGCTTCCCCGCCTTCTTTAAACCAGCAATTTGTAGAATTTGAGGAAGATGCGAGAGAGTCATCTTTGCTGCTGGGGATGTGTATGTTTTAATTCTCTAAATGTACTTATTTACTTTGGGGAAAAAAAGGGAGGTGGAAATATACATGTAATGTATGTGTGCACATGCATGTGTATTCTAATTTTCTTGGAATTGACCTTTGAATGTTTGCTTCTCCTAGTGTTTGGATAGATTTCCTCCCATACTGTTCCCTCATGATACATCCAGTAATTCAAGCTGACTGTTCAAAGATTTTTGTTTTTCTAGCACTTACCTTCTCCAAATTGAAGAGAGTATAATAATAAAGAATAGATTGCTTATTTTTTTCTCACTATCTAACCATTCCTCCTGTCCCTACACACAAAGTCACTGTGTGCTGTTTTGAGCAAGTTAAACTTTAAAAATTCTGTTCTCTTGATCTCTAGATATATTACACTATATTTTAGATTTCTCAAATTTGTGCCTTGGGGGGGGGACGTTGACCTACTCTGGTTATTCATGTTACCTGAGTTTTTCCGCTGATTCCACCCATGATTATTTTACACCATTTGGTAGATGAGCAGATAAGGAGAAATTGGGTTGGTGGTTCTAGGGGTAGTGATTGGCCAGTTCTTTGCTGGCACTGACATCTGTACCTTTTCCCCTAGAGCTTTGCCAAGGACCCATAAGTGGTACAGCCTGATAAACTGGGGACCTTCTTGGTGTGGTGGGGTTAAGTGGCTCTGTCTTATTTTCAGCTGGTCTCTGTCTTACCCTAGTGGATCAGTTACTCTGGGTTGAAGTCTGAGCTGTGGAGAAATACCAATAGTCAAGTCACCGCACCCCCCCACAGGCAACAATTGGAAAATGAAAATCAAACCTTCCCACAACCGCACACCCAAGGTACCACTTTGGATATTCCTCCAGTGATTTGCCCAGTTGAAGAGGTCCCATTCAATTGTCCCAGTCAACACCAGTCTCAGGTGGGAGAGTTCAAAAGGTCTCCAGCAACTAGATAGCAGGGGTCTGCTGGCAGCTCAAGTGACTCACTCCAGTGCTTTGTGATGGCGGAAGGACCCTCCCACCCTAGCAAATGAATTACTCTGGGAAGATTGATGCCTCCTTCCCCACCTTGCACCTCTGTCACACCATGTCACTGGTAGACCACAGGGCTGTGATCCAGTTTCCTCCAATGAGCAGATGCTCCAGGGGTTTGTGCCTGTCTGAGTCACTGGGAGATCTGTGTCTCCTCAGCCAGACTGCCGGTCTCTGGCACTCTCTGCCACTATCCGGCAGGGGGAAGTGAGACCTCACAACCTTGGGTGCTTAATGGCAGCTGGGGTGATTTACTCGGTTCCAGCCCTGCCCCTGATTGATGTTGCTGACAGAATAGAACAACTTCGCAGATTTTGTTACTGTCCTGGCTATCCTCCCATGTAATCAGATTCTGGACTGCAAATCTGCCCTGACTGTGCTGCTGCCTGATCTCAGCTGCAGTTTGTGTTGGGGCTGACTCAGGCAGAAGTTGCACTTAGCTGTCAGTTCTAGCCTCTTGCCACTTGCCCTTTGTCTCAGATTTGATCCCCTGAGGGTTGGGTGCATCTGAAGCTCAGTAAAGCAGTCCTCTGGGTCAGCCCCACCCTGGACAGTCTGCTGTCTCAGTGTACATTTATTCTAATCCCCACGCTCCACCCAGGCCGGTACCGCCTCAGGTATACACTTACTCCTGGGGCCTGAGTTTAGGTCTCAGATCTGTTCCGCCAGTGGCCGTTACCGGAAAAGCTGCCTGGCTTCCTCTGGTTGCCCAGAGAGACTGGGAGTGTCCTTTCAAAATGTCCCCAGGGGTGTGAACCCTATTGTTATTGTTCCCATGACTTCTGCTGCTGTTCTGTGTCTTGGGGGACTGCCTCTCCCATTTGGTTCCCTTTCGACTGACTTTCTTCTTCATACTCCTGAGCTGGAGAATCAGCACAGATCAGCAGCAGCCCGTGCCTCATCTATACCCCTCGAGAAAATGGCCAAGAATCTGGACTCCATGGGGGACAGGATTCCAGACTTTGGGGTGAGAGTGGAGGGGAGTGCTGGTAGTTCAAAATTGCAGGTAGAGAATATATGCAGTTTTACACAGTTTTATGCTGGGCAGGAGGAGAGTGCCATGGCACCCTAGTAGGGGAAGGAGGTCTGGTTTTTAGAGGGTCTCTCTCTTGGGGTAAAATGGGAGGACATTTGAACTCTGCTCACTTGTTTGTGTGGAGGTATGGAGTAGACTGCAAGCCCTCCTCATGGGGGAGGGGACTTCCTTCTGCTTGGTGATGGATTCTGTACCTTTTGTTTATATCCTTGGGGTCGCAGTTCATCTCAGCAGGGTTGATGTGTGTTCTTCAACTTCTCTTTTGGCTCAGATCCAAACTATCAGCTTTCTTGCTAAATTTCTGTCCTTTAACTCTCCTTCTGGATGGGAGCCTCTGTGGAAAGCTGGCTACAGACCGCCATCTTGCTTCCGCCCTTCTAGCCTTTTTTTTTGTTGTTGTTCTCAGTTATAAGATGTGATTGTAGTATATGTTGGGTAAGAAACTTTGGTTTCCTTGTGGGTGCTTTGGTGGGAGTCTGGGTTCTGGATAGATACTTTGGTTATAGATATTCTTAGTGTGGTGATTTCTCAGTTGCTAATTGTTTGTAGGTTATGTGTGTAGTCAGCTTCCCCTTCTCTTTTTAATGTGGGACATTGGACGCCTTTGAAATCCCTTTTCTTTCCAAAGCCCTGGAACCTACTATCCTCTGGCTCCTGTAGTCTGGGCTGGAGTTAGGAAATGTTTGTGTGGGAATGAACAAGATGAAAACTGAAAGGCTGAATCTTCCTGGGGAATGCAAAGGTGCTCAGTGGGTGCAAAAGCAGTATGATGCTTGCTGTCTTGACATGGGTCTGCAGTGATGGGAAGTGACTCTGACAGTACTTTGTCCTTAACAAGTTCCCAGTTCACTATCGGCAGCTGCCCTTGAGCTTGTGAGGGTAAACAGACTCCAGAAACTCAGGAGTCTGCTTACTGACAGAGATGTGAGGGAAGGAGAATCAGTGCATTCCACTTACCCTTTTCTCTAGACTCCAAGCCTTCTGGGGGTTTACCTCTGCTAATATATGTACTTCTTGTTTTGCTCTGTGATTTATTCCCATGGAATCTTTTGTAAGTTCTGGCACTTTTCCCTTGGGATTATACTTGATCTATGATTTTTTTTTAATATAAAACTTTTCTTTCTTTCTGAGATGATCTGGCAGTGGGTGTCTCTGGTCTGCCATCTTCTACTTCTATCCACATTCCCTACCCTCTGAGCAAGTGTCAGAGTCAAAGCTCAAAGCCTTGCAACTTTAGTAATAATCTTCAGGTCAACAGTCAGCCTTGGCAGTCTGATCTCCTAGGGTTTACAGGTTACATTACTTTTGAAGGTTGACATCTTTATTACTTTTGTGTTATCTCAGTGATGTGTTTAAAAAATACCTAAAAATTTTTTAGTTTGACATCTTATTTTTTTCAGAGGTGTTGTACAGAGTGTCTAATATGCAACAATATCAAGAATGGAAGTCCTTCTACACTTATTTCAAAGGTAAAGTCACATAGATTTTGAGTTAATATGACTTTTATAAGATCACACAGTTGTTTTTTAACAACCACATGTGCTCTATGGGTTCTAATTTTAAGACAAGACTATAGTCAGGGTTTCTGAAATGTCTGAAGTACATTGTGTTTACCTCTGTACTTAAAAGGGATCAATATCTTAGTGAAAGATGATTTGACTATAAGAAACCAGCCTATTAAAAATATAAGCCAAAAGGAAAATTTGGGTTACGGAATCCAAAGGCAGGAGGAGGTGTGGTCTGACCTCAGGAAGGGTTGACTTCGGATATGAAAAATCATAGGAATTCAAAGCATCACACTTGCTGCCTCTCCTACCCTCTGAGTTCTTATCTCTGTAATCTTGTGTTTGCTTTATTCTCTCACTTTTTCTTTCAACTAACTTTCTGTTTATCATTTTAGATTCTAGTCCACTTTAAATTACCTCACAGCCCAAATACTCAACAGGCATAGAGTGGGGTCTCTCAGTCAGAACTGCAGTACAGTCTTTGTCACTCTGTAGACAAATGTCACTCTGAGACAAAATGAGGTCTGACAATTAAGTTTGCAAATTTGCCACTGTGCACTTACATTGGAAGCACTATGCAAACAACTTGGTAGGGTTTCATAAATGTCAGTGTCTTACAGTTGTGTTTATGTTGATGTATGGTGGTGTTTTGCAGAGTGGTGTCCATTATTGTTGCGTGTTCTTGTGTGTTGTGAGAATGTCAGAATTTGAATTAGAGCAATGAACAAACATTCATAAATTCTTTGTTAAACTTGGCAAGAGTGAAAGTGAAATCAGGGACTTGTTTATGCAAGTCCAAGTTTATGGGGGTAATGCACATGAATAAAATGGCAAGGTACAAATGGGTTAAACATTTTTTCTGAGGGGAGAGAGTGTCACTGATATAAGAACCAAGGTGACCATAATGAGCAAAACTGATGATACATTGCAAAAATTTCTTAAATTACACATGAAAATCATTAGCTGACTGAGAAGCCTTGCAGACCAAGTAAGCATCAGTAGAGAAACGGTTACAAAAATCTGAACTGAAAATCTTGGCATGAGAAAGGTGTGTGCAAAATTGGCTGAAGGAGGGTAGTGCCTGTGGCTCAAAGGAGTAGGGTGCCAGCCCCATATGCCAGAGGTGACAGGTTCAAACCCAACCCCGGCACAAACTGCAAAAAAAAAAAAAAATTGGTCCTGAAGCAGCTTATGGACAAACAAAAGCAAAGGAGAGTTGAAATTTGCCAACACCTTTTGGAGAAAGGCAAGATGATGTTTGGGGCATGTTATCACTGATGACAAAACGCAAGTGTACCAATACAATGCTGAAACAAAGTGTCAAAGGGCACAATGGAAGTCAGCCAATTTTCTATGACCAAAAAGTCCTGTCAGTTCAAATCAAGAGTTGAAATGATTTTGCTAACTTTTTTTTGATATCAGAGGAATTATTCATTGTGAATTTGTTCCAACTGGACAGTTAACTTCCAAAGTTTACTATTTGGAAGTGCTGAAAAGGCTGTGTGAAAAAGTTAGATGAAAATGATCAGAACTTTTTGCCAACAACTATGGCTCTGCATCATGACAATGTACAAGCTCCCATGGCTCTATGAGGGAGTTTTTAGCCAGTAAACAAATAACTGTATTGGAATACCCTCTCTAGACATCTGATCTGGCCCCCGGTTATTTTTTCTTTACCTGAAGATAAAAAAAAAATATTATGGCCCAGAGTCATAGTGCATCCTGTCATCCTAGCACTCTGGGAGGCCAGGGTGGGTGGTTTGCTTGAGCTCAGGAGTTTGAGACCAACCTGAGCAAGAGCAAGACCCTGACTCTACTAAAAATAGAAAATCTAGCTAGGCATAGTGGTGGACACTTGTAGTCCCAGCTGCTTGGGAGCTGAGGTAACAGGATTGTTCAAGACCATGAGTTTGATGTTGCTGTGAGATATGATGCCATGACACTCTACCCAGGGCTACAGAGAGAGACTCTGTCTCAAAAAAATACATTAAAAGGAAGAAATTTGAATGGCATTCAGGACATCAAGAAATACAGAAATAGTTCTGATGCCATGCCAGAGAGTTTCAATAATACAGAAATAGTTCTGATGCCATTCCAGAGAGTTTCAAAATTGCTTTAAAGGGTAGACTAGGTGCTGACATCAGTGCATAGCTTCCCGAGGGGAGTACTTTGAAGGTGACCATAGTGATATTCAGCAATGAGATATTAGGCACTTTTTAAAGATGAGCTCTTGAATCTAATTGTCAGACCTCATATAGTGATCCTGGAATGTATACATATGTTCTAATATCTATGCACACATATATAACTAGACCATGAGGTACTAGGGAATTTTAGGGCATATCCACAACTTAAGTCCTTTAAATAAAATAATCAGATAGCTTTTTTTCCACTTTTGTTAAACAAAAGTAAGACTTTGAAAAAAACTGTCTTCATATTAATCTTTTGTTTATAGAATATGCTTGGCAGAGTGGCATTCATTCCTTCCCAAGGTCTATATGAAAGAATGACTTAATATGGTTTAGTGCTTTGATCCAGCCAGTGTGTGCTAAACATAAAATGCAAAGAAACAAACAAAAAAGACCTTTTTAAGTATGACTCCTTGTAGATGATGGTTACCAAAGAGAAGCCAGTGTATAGGTTGATTGAATGAATTGGTCAATCCATCACGAATAGGACAAGACCTGCTTGAAATTGCTATTGATTGACAGCCTGTTTTAGATGTTTTTATCTGAGGGTTTGTAGAATCAGTTCTTTCTTCAGTTTATTTTAGTTCTTGCAATTATTTACATATCTATAATTCAGATTTTTTTTAATACTGGGTAGAGGAAGATGAATAAGTGCAAGTGCACTTTTGAGATCCAGACGATTCCTAGAGAAACATTATTGGAGTTGTTGAACATCTAAGGCCAACAATACATCTAGATGTAGATGAAGAAAAATTGGAATGAATCATTCTCTTTCCATCTACCACAGGAATGGTAAGAGTAGTGCAGGGAATTGGACTAGAAAGAAATGGAACAATTTAAAACACATTGCAGTTTTTGTTGGGAAGGCACTCTATCTATTCAGCCTCCTATTACTTGCCAATTTTGTATTTGTCCAAAAAATTGATTGTGGATCCTATAGTCCTTGAACTACATTGTGACAACTATAAAATATTGGATAAACTTGTTTTGAATTGAACAAGAGATGGTGTTCTTCTGTATAACCTTTTTTGGTGTTTATGCTATGTCATGTGGTATGACTCTACTGAAATAAATTTTATTTAGGGTAATTTACATCCTGGTAAATAGCTTTGACTTCCTTCCCCCCAGCTATGATTTCAGGAATTAGTCAACTAATGTTTTTCTGATAATTCACAAACTCATGAAGAAATATGATAGATAGAAATATGCTGTGTTTCTAAGACGACAAGGACTGTAATTGTATTATTCATCATTGTAGACATCATTTTTTTGTTTGATTATTTGTTTACTCTGTAGGCATAGGCTAGAATATAGTGATGTGATCATAGTTCGCTACAGCCTGGAATCCTTGAACCCAAGTGATCCTCCCAAATCAGTCTCCCAAGGTTCTGGAATTACAAGCATGCACCACCATGTCTGTCCACTAATTCTCAACTAATGCTGTGCCTGGCACAGTGTACAGGCTCAGTTTTTTGTTAGAGAAATAGACAAGGTGCATATTCTATTAGTTCCAAAGAGAATTAATGACAGGATACACTGTCTTGGATTTTTCATTTTATTTCACAGTGTAAATAAAATAAAAATAATTCTGATATTAAATTGATTTGTAATTCAGGCTTAGAAATGTAGGTGTTTCTAGGTCATGTAATAATGGTAATGGTTGAATGTATGTAGATTGATATACATTGTTAATATACATTAACTACTAGTTTATCCCTAAAAACATGTCCAGTTCTCACTGATGTAAAAGGGAGCAAGAATTATAGACTGTATCCTTCCTGGACACTTAATTTATTTCTTTTCATATGGCATTTACCTTGAATAGTGATAAGTATATTAAAATATCATAAAGAATGAGTCAGATAGCCTGTTTTATTTTGGAATTTTAAAATTAAAGGAATGAATTAGATTATGAAGAAACTTATTTTAGTAAAATTAAAATAAAATTTTAATTATGATGGAGACATCTTCATATTTTCTCATATAAGTAGATATGGGGAAATTGCCAGTTGATAATTTGTGATTTATAACTCATAATGATCTGCTAGGTTGAATTTCTAAATATTAGTGATAAGCCTTTGTGGCCTCATTCTCTTCACAGGAAAGCTTAACTAATAACACTAAAAGCTTTTGAGCTCAAAAAATCTAGTTGCTTTTTTTTGTCTTCCTATTTTTTTATTTTTTATTTTTATTTTTTTTTATTTTAACATGTATTTTATTATTCTTCATTACATTATTTCCCCCACCCCCCAGTGGTAAGACAGAATTTATTTGCAGAAAAAAATACAGAAAACACTAAAGCTCCTCATAGAGGGAGAGAATTCTAGTGGGGAGAGAGAAGCTCTCTCTGTTTCTCTCCCCGTCTTTCCCCATCTCCTCCTTTAGGCCTTTAGTCTCAGGTGTATGGGTTCCTTGGCCAGGAAACGAATGAATACAGTCCCTTCTGCCAGGGGTAAGGGGAATGAATGTATCAATGAATGGATACAGTCCATTCATGGAATTGAGGCCTAGGAAATTCACAAGAAATTGACCTAGTCATAGGAAATGGGGGTTCCACAATTAGTCCTAAGTGTGAAGTGAAGGAGACCCCAAGGCACAGGTGTCTCCTCAGTAGTTGTCCAGGCTTTTTGGCAATTGGAGCCTCTGGTGGAGGTTGGAGGTCCTCCTCCTTGCCTGTCATCCAGCCCACTGGCTCTTCAGCTGTCTGCCGCACCACCGACACTGCCAAGGAGGAGGCGACAGGTCCGCCAGCTCCCCTGAGCTGGATAGGGTGCCAATTGTCCTGCATCAATTCTCCCTCTCTGAGTAGAAACTCCAACTGCTGTTAGGGAAAAGGGGCAAAGACTCAATCTAACTGCTTCCTGCTTAATTGGGTGATGATAGAAAGGGGCAGTTAGGGTTTCTCCAGAGGGAGAGTGATACAGGGGTTAATGGATTGGAACCATCTTTATTGCGTGTGGCTTGATGACATTTCTGGAAAACATAAATCTAATTAGTGTAATTAGTAATAGGCAAAGGTAGAACAGCATCAGGTCAGAAGCACTTATTCAATGATGCTAAAAGAAAATCATATTAGGGTTTTTCTTGCTGTTTTCTAAATAATAACTTCAAACTTTCTTTGGCTTACAAGTGTAGGTGGTCTGTGGTTGGCTGTCTTCATTGCCTGCCACTGTAAAAGATGGAGGGTTCCAGGACTTTACTCGTCAATGACGTATACAGGAATCAACTCCTATAACTTTAACAGTAGAAGAAGACAAGATAACAGGAAAGGGGACTTCCCAAGTTGGGGTCAGGGAAGGTGACTTAGAGGGAAGAGTTTTGATCATGACTAGATCTCCAGAAGGGGAGAGTTCCTGTTTTAGTTAGTATGTCCCTCCCTAAATGGGGAGCAGGACTTTCAGGGACGATTAGGGAGGCATGAGAGAACAGCAAGTCATCCCAATTGC
>CAUYON010113916.1:0-15573 GCA_963573935.1 Arctocebus calabarensis
ACACTTGAGGTGCATCTTTGAAGGGTCAGGAGAAACCTACTAAATGCAGAACACAAATGTTTTCACACAGTAAACGAGAAAATCTCATGAACGTTATGTCAAACAGGCGGATGAAAATATTTCAGATTGTATGTGAGGCCCACATACTTACCCCATGATTGAACTAATGTACACAGCTATGACTCAATAAAAAAAATAACAGTTTGTATTTGTTGGACATAGCCTATGGACCAAACACAAATATTTATTTTAAGTTTAAGCCCAGTCATATGAAATAAATTTTATGATGGGTGATGTGGAATTATCTTCCATATTTTTTTCACATTGTGATACCTGTGTTTCCCCTTTTTAAAAAATTTTTCTTTTTCTATTTTTCTGAGACAGGGTATTGTTTTGTCACCAGACTTGAGGGCAGTGGCGTAATCATAGCTCGCTACAACCTCAAACTCCTAGACTTAAATAATCCTTCTGGTTCAGCATCCCTCACCACCATGCCTAGCTAACTTTTAATTTTTATTTAGTCACAGGATCTCATTATGTTGTTCAGTCTGGTCTCAAACTCCTGGACTCAAGGGATCCTCTTGCATTGGCCTCCGAAAGAGCTAGGATTACAAGTGTGATCCACCATACCCAGACTGCCTTTGTTTTTATGCCACAGACTAGTTGGATACTTAAAAAGTGCTATGCTAGTTTATAAGGACTCAGTTTTGTACATTTATAAAGGGAGTTTTGCTATATGCTCTAGTTTGTTTAACTTACTTGGTTTTATTTATCGCATCAGCCATCATATACTTTTTCTTTATTTTGTATCATCTATATTAATACTAAGCATTCTTTCACCATTTCTGCTGTAGTAGGCTTTGAAAACCACCAAAAGGTACTCATTCAACTAAAAATATCACTACCACCCCTACAATAATCTTGCTTGGTTCCTGAAATTCCCAGCATTAGTCAGCACCACACCCCATTTTGGCTTTAATTCCTCTGCTAAAATGCTGATATATTCTGGATAGGCATGGATGTGGTGCCGTTATGTATGAATAACTCTTGGCATGCTGGGCTTGGCTGATTAATAGAGGACAGGCTGATTCAGAGTAAACAAGTTGATCTTGAAAGATACCAAAGGCCAACCTGCCTCAGTTTATTCGCTTACTCATTACCACACTCATTACCACTATTTACCACACTAGTTGGTGTGATGAACTGAAATTTTGAACTATTTATTGGAGCTACGAAGAAGGCAACTCTCTTAGACCATCCAGGTAAGCTGGTTTCCAGGTTGATACTTGAAAGCCCAACTTCTGACAAGATGAAATCATATCTGCTCCATAGGGGGAGATAGCAGTGAGGATTAACCTAGGAAAATAAAGTTGTACCTAAGGGGAAATTAAAAATAAGCTAGAGAGGAAATTAGTAGAATAAATACCTTATTGGAAATTGGAGAGTGAGCAGGTCTTTAATGTAGATGTTTGTGATTCATGATAGTACATAAATACCTATGCATTTATCTCACTTAGGAATGTACTTTTTGCAGAAATAGACTAAGGAGACATTAAACGCTAAATAAGGAGGATTTTTTAAGAAGGTATAAGTTGTCCCATTTGAAGCCTATGGTCAGTGACATGTGCTTATGGAATGAGTGGTGGGTGAACTTATCCAGAAGATAGAGTATAATTTAATATGCTTTAAGAAATTTCAAATTGTTCCATTATAATTGGCATTTTTTTCTGTAGTGACAGCTACCATTACTTTGCAACATGAACTCTTCACATAGAAATATTAAATGTTCCCTAAACACATACTGCTTTCTATCAAATGTTTACTTTGGACACTCCTATTTTCACAAGCTAAAAAATAATTTTAGAGCACTTTTATATTTACAGAAAAATTAGGAGGTACAAAGAATTCTCAGATAACTTGTACTCAGTTTCTCATATTGTTACCACCTTATATTAGTATGGTGAATTTCTTATAATTAATGAACAAGCCTGCATATGTTAGTACTAACTAAAGTTCATACTTGATTCATAATTCCTTAGTTTTTAACGCAATGTTCTTTTTTTGTTGTGTGATCCCATCCAGCATACCACATTGCATTTATTTGTCTTGTCTCTAAGCTCCTCTTGTATATGACCCTTTTTCACATTTGCCTTGTTTTTCAGACTTTCAAAATTCTGAGAAGTACTCGTCAGGTATTTTGTAGCATTTCTTCACTGAAATAGTAACACCTTTACTTTCTGATGATTCAATGAATATAACAACTTTGTTTCATGTATAAAATTATTAAAAATGTTGTCTGTTTGATTGAGCATTCCCATTACTGGGTATATACCCAAAGAAAAAAGTCCTTTTATAAAAAAAGACAACTTCACTCAGATGTTTATAACAGCACAATTCACAATTGCAAAGACGTGAAAACAACGTAAGTGCCCACCAACACATGAATGGATTAATAAAATGTGGTATATGCATACCATGGAGTATTACTCAGCCATAACAAATGGTAATCTATTATTTTATTTTGGCAACTTCTGTGGAAATGAAAATCCTTTTTTCTCAGTGAAAGATCATGAGAATGGAGAAACAAACACTGGTACTCAATACATAAGTGCACATATAGAAGTAAATCTCAATGAAAATCAATATGGGGGAGAGGTATGTGGATGTGGGTAATTTTACACCTATTGGGCACAGTTATAACTTTGACTTGATCTGTACCAAACAAAGTATATAAACAAAACATGTATTCCTCCTAATAGTCTGAAATTTAAAAAAAATAGATTCTATGAATTAATAAATACTAGTTTGAGAATACATTTTGTTAAAGAGCATGAAGTCTTGTGTATGCAGGTCAACATGGTTTCATTTCAGGTTGATGACACAAAATTGTGAGATACTAGACATGGCATGGAGTTAAACCAAGGATTTAAAACTTTTTCCTGAAAAGTTAGCATTGACATCTATAAATCAAGTTGGTAGTATGTACCCTTGATATGATGTGATGAAAATGGCACTTTACTTACGTGGTCTTTTCCCCCATAGCACCTAATCCTAGGTTTATCATAAAACAAACATTAGACAAATCTCTTAGCCACCCAGATGATGTTACATCAATGCTCAAAAAGTTTCAGATTTTGGAGCATTTTGGGTTTCAAATTTTCAGATTAGAGATGGTCAGCCTGTATTAACAGAAAAGGAGGTCATTTAGACTTTAGGCATGTCGTTGACTAAGTAGAGACATTTCAAGGGAAATTCTATTTCTGAAGAATGTGAATGCATGACCTAGGTGAAGATGGGAAGGTAAATGGACATAACGTGCTGTCTAGAAAAGGTTAAAGTTCTTAGCTTAATTTAAGTACTTTGGGCTAAAGATACTTTTCAATTGAATATGAGAAAACAGATTCATCACTATGGCTGCTCTACAAGTGTATTATTTTATTTATTGTTCTTCATTTCCTAAATTGATTTTAGAAGTAGATTACACAGTGGTTATGAAGGGAAACAAGCAAAGGGTGCTAGAAAATAGGGACATGTAAGTCAAAAGAAACAGAGTAGCAAATATGTGAGAGGAGTGAGTCTAATGGAGACCATTAGAGGACTGTATATTTATATGATTAGGAATTTTTGTTAAAAAATAAACTTTAGATGCCTTCTCAAGGAAAGTAACTATGTGAGATGGTAAGTATGTTAATTTCCTTCACTGTGGTAACCATTTTCCTATCTGTATGTATCCCATAACATCATGATGTAAACCTCAATTGTACATAAGAAAATTTATTTACAAACAATAATGGTAGATTAACAGTGAAGATAATTTCTCTGCCAACCATCATTTTCTGATCATTATCTCCTTATGAAATATTATTTTTCATCTGTTTTAAATGGTGCATCTCAATGTGATAAGCTTCCTGCTAAAAGAGAAAATGGACCTATACAGAAGCAGAGACTACTTTCTTTGATGCTATTACTACTTAGGGGTCCCTCAAAGAAAACTGTACTCTTCAAATTCTCTGGTTATTTTTTTAAGTTCATAGGAATAAGAGTATAAGTAGAGCATAGCAAGAGGAGATGTTTGATATATATCCGATCATTGTCTATGAGATTTAACTTTGAGTATTCAATAATTTGTAATCAAATATTCAAACATGTCATAAATTATATATGAAGTAGAAATTTTTTCAGAGTCATAGAATCCATCTCTCTGAAACATGTATAACCTCTTCCCCTTACCTTAGGAAATTGGCAGTATTTTTGTAGCTTTTTATTTAATACATTGAAGAGAAAAATACATTAAATTTTCACAAATATTTTGTAAGATTTATAGGATTTTTTTTCAGGTTAATATGAGAGTACAAATAAGTAGGTTACAATATTTGCATTTGTAAGGTAAAATCCCTGCTCCTCACACAGGACATGTGCCATATACCCTTACATTATGCCCATTAGGAGGGAGCACACTGATCCCTCCTCCCCCTTCCCCTAACTTGAATTGTGTTTTTCTCTTGTGTGGGTGTGTATTCATCTGTCTACTGGCTTCGTATTAGTATTGAGTACATTGGACGCAATTTCCATTCTTGTGATACTTTACTAAGAAGAATGTGTTTCAAGTCCATCCAGGTTAATACAAAATATGTAAAGTCTTCATCTTGTTTTATGGCTGAATAGTAGTCTATGGTATACATATACCACACTTTATTAATCCACTCCTGGGTTGATGATCACCTGGGCTATTTACACAGATTCATTGGATTTCTAAATGATTCCTATGAATATAACAAATAAGGGAATTATAAGTTTAAAAGAATCAGTTCCAAATAAAATCCTTGGGTATAAGAAAGACATTGAATTCCTTTTTAGGAGATCAGCTTTAATGGAGACATATTTTACTTTGCATATAGTACCTTCATTTCAGAATGTGGGGAAATTGGAGTTTCTGACAATTGGCTAACACTTTCTAATACTGTGTGTTAAAATAAATGTGATCATGTGTTGTAGATCATTATATAAACATATTTGTATCTACAACATATATTATAGATCATTATACAAAATAACAACAGTATTACTTTAATATTTTTCCATCTGAATCAGAGTAAAGCAAATAAAATCTTCAGAATTATTGCCTGACTACCTAAACATGGGTTATACCATCTATCAGTCCTTTCTTTTTCTTATTACTTACCTTTCTAGAAATTTGATTTTCTCATATGATGTCTCCCCCATATTTTTGTGGTTGCCCTTAAGTATTATTTGAAAAATAATTTAAAAACACTTATTTAGTAACTAATTTAAGTAATGTACAAATTTATAAAAAGACCACAATAATAAAATTCACTTGTAGCAAGAAAACTTTTAACAAAGGATCTTTGCATTTATTTTAGTAACTTCCTTATAGTAATCAAATCATCTCTTGCTTTGATATTTTTGCAATACTTTGAAAATTAAGCTTCTTTACTTACTTTATGTTGTATTTCATAACAACTGAAGAAGCACACAAAAAAGGAAAAATAGGAAGGAAAGAAAGCAAGTACAACTTTAGATATTCTGCTAGGTGTGTGTCGTTTCCTTCAAATATACATGTGAAGGGGATGTTTTGTAAAAAAAATTACACAAAGCATATTTTAAGTTTGTTTAAAGAAGAAGTCATAAAGGAAACTTTATTCTAAAATAAAGATGAAAAATGCACATGGGGCAGGTGGTGCCATTATCCGTGCTGTTGGGATAGACAGATAAGTACTGAAGTGGCATCAGGGCAGAGAAGTATCAGCTTCAGTAATGGAGAGATGTCTAGGGAAGGATTGCTCTATTACCGTGTTGTGTTTCTAGCATGTTACAAATCAAACATTGTTCTTTCCTTCCACTGAGATGAGTAGCTCTTTCTCATTTCCAGAATGAAATGTTGGACAGAGACAAGGAACAGATAAAAACAAAAAGGTAGTAGAAAGTATTTTTCTCTCTAACATAAATTTCCAGGAAAACAGAGAATGTAGTGCCAATCTACAGCTTAAATTTGAGGTGAAGTAAATTCCCCCTTTACGCAATTCCTTCTCATCCTAGTGTTCATAATTGATAGATTATAATAAAAATTCTCTACTTCATTGGATATAACTTGATTTAAAAAAAAAATTGGAACCAGAAAACTTTTAATAGATTCTCACTTTTGGCATAGAATGAAAAATATGTTGAACTGGGATGACAATTCAGTTAAAAGAAGGTGGCATGTGTAGTAAAACCTGTAGAGACCAGCTTTTTATTTCTGACCAACTAACTCTTACAGTAATGCTGCAATTTTATGCATAATACTCAACCTCTTTGAGTATAGATCTCCTAATCAGTAAACTAGGAATAATAACACTCATCTCCTGATTAGTAAATTAGGAATAATAACATCAATGTCACAAATAAGATGACAATAAAAAGAATGTAGAACAGTGTCTTGGGCATAACAAGTAGTTGAGAAATGTTAGTCTCCTTTCCTTCCCACCAGTCTATGCTAACCTATATAGCCAACGCTTGACTTTTCCTTGAAATAATTATATTATTTAACTACATAAATAATTATTTCCTAGAAATAATAAATTGGAACAAAAGAATATTTTAATTTTTTTTATTCTTTCAAATTAATATAAGGGTACAAATTTTTAGGTTATATTGTTTTTAATTTTAAGGTAAAGTTCAAGTTGTAATTGTGCCCTTTAACCAGTGGCTGTGTTAAACACTGTCACATTGTGAACTTTAGGTGAGATCCTGACAATTTCTCTCTGTCCTCCTGGCAATTACCCTCCCTCCTATCCCCTATATCCCCCCTCCTCTTCTCTCCCTCTTACTAGACTACATTTGTGTTTTATCATTCATGTTAGCATGTAGTTGCTTACATACCGGGTTTTGTTAGTATTGAGTTCATTGGATATATTTTTTTTCCATTCTTGAGATACTTTACTATGAAGAATGTGTTTTATCTCCATCCAGGTAAACATAAAAATAGAAAGTCTCCATCTTTTCTTCTGGTTGAATAGTACCCCATGGCATACATATGTCACAGTTTGTTAGTCTATTTATGGGTTGATGGTCACTTGTGTTGTTTCCTTGACTTGGCAATTGTGAATTTAGCTACAATAAAAACTCTAGTGCAAATGCCTTTGTGGTAAAATTATTTTTACTCTTATGGATAGATACCTACTAATGGAAATAAGAGATCAAATGAAGGGTCAACTTTTAGTTGTTTAAGAAATCTCCATACTTCTTTTCACAAAGGTTGTATTAGTTTGCAATCCCACCAGCAGTGTTCCCTTCTCTGCACATGCATGCCAGCATCTGTAGATTTCGGATTTTGTGATGGGGCTAATCTCACTGGAGTTAAGTTATACCCCAAAGTGGTTTTGATTTGCATTTCTCTGATGATTATAGATGATGAGCACTTTTTCATTTGTTTCTTGTCCATTTGGCTGTCATCTTCGGAGAAATTTCTGTGCAAATCTCTTACCCAATTGTAAATGGGGTTGTTTGTGCTCATTGACTAATTTGAGTTCTGTGTAGATTCTAGTTATCAGATACTTAATATCCAAAAATTTTCTCCCATTCCAAAGGCTGTCTGCTTTAGTTGTGGTACTCCTAACTGTGCAGCAGCTTTCTAGCTTGATAAAATGCCATTTATTTATTTTTGGCATTGCTGCAATTGCCAGGGGTTCTTCATAAAATATTCCCGGGCCAACATCTTCAAGCATTTTCCCCATACTCTCTTTTAGATTTTTTATTATTCATGTATTATATTTAAATCTTTTATCCAATTAGAGCCAATTTTTGTCAATGTTAGTCTTCCACGTGTGGGTAGTTCTTCCAGCACCATTTAATAAATAGGGATTATTTCCCCCAGTGTATAATTCTGTTTGGTTTAATCAAAGATCAAATGAAGATATGTAACTGAGTTCATCTCTAGATTCTCTGTCCTATCCCGTAGGTCTTTATCTCTATTTTGTGCAAGTACCATGCTGTTTTCATCACTATATATTTGTAGTATAATCTTATAATCTTAAGTCTGGCAACTTGATGCCTCCAGATTTGTTTTTATTTCTAAAAATTGTGATCATTCACAGGACATTAGGTGAGAGGGAGAGGGCTCTGGATCTTTCCCCATGTGGATCATTGGTGTGGATGGACAGCTGGAGATGTGCAGCAAATTGGTGGATTGCTGTATTTGAGGTGTAGTTCAAAACCTAGGACTCTGATATAGACTTTTCCCCTGCCCAGCGGACACGGCAGGCAGCTGTCCCCTCCCACAGGGAGGACAGCAGTTCACAACTCGCAAAAACTAATTGTTGTAAATTTTGGCAAAGCCTGGATTTCTGAGTTTGGCGACCAGAAAAGGGTTCTGCTTGGAGCATTAGAGGACTAGGCAGTCTAAGGGAGAAGTGAAGGGAGGGAATCCTGCCGGGAAACAGACATTTTGAATTGTCGTAAATGGCGGAAACCTTTTCCCCAGATCATTGGGAGTAATTGAATGGACAGTGCCATCCCTGGTGGGAAATCGTGGTGAGGCCTTACTGTTCAGGGTACACAGGGAACTGAGGCTTGGAGGAGACACTGTGAGCTGTGTAAATTGGTGAAGAGGGTCCCCATGCACTGCAGCGGTGGAAACGGCTGCAGTCTCTAGCAGCAGCAACAGAGGCAGTAGCAGCAGTTGCGGTGGCCAGAGCTGCAGCAGTTGCATTGGCCAGCCCCTCTCCCACAGCCGACTGCAGTTGCCAGTTTGCGGGAGAACATGTGAACAGAGTGGAGAGATTTGTGAAGCGTGGACTCCTGCACCAAGTTTGGAGGTCGGATGGGAGTGCCGTCTGGAGCAGAACACACGAAGTGGGGCATCTTTTAGAATACAAACAGTTGGAGAAACTCCAAAAATGGCAACCGGTTGGGTAGAGTGGTTACCATGGTAACAAAGTAAACAGGGAATCAGGTATAAGCCTGGGAACCACCCACAGCGCCATCAGGTGTCCAGAAAGTATATTGCATTATAAATTTATTCACACTAAAACTGATATCTACCTCATGCATATAGATGTTTATTTCTGTATATACAAGAATGATATTTTTGAGGTTGGGTTTTTTTTCATCCTTTTCTTGGAGGAGCCATTGATAATTTTTTATTTTACTTTTTTTTCTTATGGCATTTTTATTTCTTCTATTTTCAATTTTTTTTTCTTTTTCCTTTCTTCTTTTTTGTAACTCTTTTACAAACACTACTTCTTTTTCCTCTTCTCTTCCTCTTATTCCTTTCTTATGGCTTTTGAGAGTGCTTACATCAGATTTTTTTAGAGGCTTTTTTTCCCCCAAGTATTTCACAAGTATCATTATTTTTATTGTAGATTTTTGTTGTTGTTTGGTTTTTTGTTTGTTTTGTTTTGTCTGTATGTCTGTGTGTTTATGACGGTGGGTGCATCCGTGGGCTTGTGTGTCTGGTAGCCTTTTTATTTGTTTATTAGTTTATTTGGTCTCAAAGTGATTGGTGTTCTAAATGTTTTCCTTGCCACCTTGATCCTTCAGTCTACCCCCTCCCCCGGTCTGGAAGTCTAGAAGTCCAACTCATCCAGAATCTAGATTGTCTGCATTTCTTAGCTAGGACTGGGCATTGCATAGACAGTGGCTATACAGCTGTACTGTTCCTGTGAATCCAGTAACTGTACAGGAAGACATAGAGAGAAAGGGGACTGTCCTGGCCCAAAGACAATGAGTATCTCAGCAGCAGACAGAGGCTAGGGTTCCCACACTATGGGTGGAGGCTTAGAAGCTGCTGGAATGCACTAACCTAAGAAGAGGCACCTTCCACCCAACTTCAGCATTAGCAGAGTGATCCTGCTGGTGTCTAACTCTGGAGAGCCATCTCCCCACCACCCCATCTGGGTGGCATTCCAGAGGGAGCCATACCTCGCCTGATAGGGCTTCCATTACTGCAGAACAATGGCAACAAAGGTGCAGTGCCCAAGGGAGAAATTATTTTGCTGTCTGGATATCCTCAGGTTTGGACCAAGATTAGGTGGAACTTTCTTCAGCTGCCATTGAGCACCTGAGGCAGGCAGACCCCAGCCTCCCCTGCTGGATGGTGGTAGACTGTGGTAACCATGAGGAGGAGGCAACAACCTCATTTTGACTCTGTCAGGTGCATAGTCCTGGCACTTTTGCTTTTTGGACAGAACAGGGACACAGCGACTGGGTGAACAGAGTCTGCTAGAGAGACTAGTAGAGACTGGGGTGACCAAAATCTAGTGGTAAAGGACGACAAAGGTGAGGTAAGAGGCACCAACCCCCTGGCTCTAAACCTCCTAGTGGACAGGCATTTCTGAATCCTCGGAGTTCCAAAGGCAGTAAAATCACACTCGAGCTTCCAATAGCCCCTAACATTCTAGTTGCTGGAGCCCTCTTGAACTTTCCACCTAGAGAGTGGGGAGCTGTTTGGGACAATTGGTCTGGCACTCTTTAACTGTACAAATTATCCAAGGAACCTCCAAGGTGGGTCCCAGTTTTTTTCTGAAGTGGGAAGGTTTGATTGTCCTCTTCCAGATACTACTGGTGGGGGAAGGGATGTCCTAGTTGCTTGTATTTCACCAATCCTGAGACTGAAACCCAGGGTTACTGATTCACTAGGATTTGACAGAAATCAGCTGGATACAAGACAGAGTCACCTACCCCTACTGCACTAAGTAGGCTTCTATAGTCACAGACTGTAGTACTGTACAGGTAATTTGCAAAATTGTGGAGGAAAAGCTGCAGCCACCAGTCCCAGTTCCTAGGTGGAGTGCTGGTCAACCACAACTGTAGGAGTTTCCAGTCCAATTTCACTTGACCTGCTCATCTAGCTAAAAACTGTAAAACAATTATGGGGCAGAATCAGTGGAAAAACTCTGGCAACATGAATAAACAGAACAGTGCAACTCCCGCAAAGAATGACAAACCATCCAATCCAGAGGATCCCATACACAAACAGACAGCTGACATGTCTGATATTGAATTTAGGATCTGGATTGCAAATAAGATCAACAAAATGGAAACAAAGATGGAGGTAGAAATTGTAGGATTAATTCAGAAGATGTCTCCAGAATTCCACCAATTCAAAGACAAAATGACCAAAGATTTTGACACATTGAGACAAGAAGTTGCAGCCCTCAAAGATCTGAGAAATGCAGTGGAAATCCTCAGTAACAGAATAAAGCAAGCAGAGGAAAGGATTTCTGACACTGAAGACAGAGACTTCAAACGCTCCCAAATGCTCAAAGAGGTAGAGAAATGGAAGGCAAAAACAGATCATTCTCTCAGAGCGCTCTGGAATAACTCAAAGAAAACCAATATTCATCTTATAGGAATACCTGAAAGCAATGAACTGGCTTCACAAGACACAGAGTCCCTTCTTCTTGAGATTATGAAAAAGAATTTTCCAGACATAACTAGAGACTCTGAAATTTAGACAGCAGACAGTTTCAGAACCCCAGCATGACTCAACCCAAATAAGACATTCCCCATGCACATCATAGTTAACTTCACTAAAGTTAACATGAAGGAGAAGATTCTGAAAACAGCCAGACGCAAGAAATCCATTACTTACAAGGGGAAGAATATTAGAGTAACTGCAGATTTCTCTGCTCAAACCTTGCAAGCTAGAAGGGAGTGGGGCATCGACTTTTAACCTAAAACAAAATAACTTCCAACCCAGGATTCTATGTCCAGCCAAACTGAGTTTTGTTTATGATGGAGAAATTAAATACTTTAATGACATCCACATGTTGAAGAAATTTACCATAACTGAACGAGCTTTCCAGGATATACTCAGACCTATCCTCCATAACGACCAGCACAAACCTCCAACACAAAAGTAAACTCAAGCAGAAACTTTTGACCACACACCAAACTTTACAATGGCAAAAGGATCCAAAATACCCACTTCACATTTGAATAGCTTATCATTATTTTCAATTAACGTGAATGGTTAAATTGTCCTCTAAAGAGGCACAGGTTGGCTGACTGGATACAAAAACTTAAACCAGATATCTGCTACATGCAAGAATCTAATCTTACCTTAAAAGATAAATATAGACTCAAGGCGAAGGGATGGTCATCTATATTCCAGTCAAATGGAAAACAGAAAAAATCAGGTGTTGCAATCTTATTCACAGATTCAATAGGCTTTAAACTAGCCAAAGTGAGTAAAGACAAAGATGGACATTTTATATTTGTTAAAGGTAATACTCAAAATGATGAGGTTTCAATAATTAATATTTATGCACTCTACCAGAATGCACCTCAATTTATAAGGGAAACTCTAACAGACATGAGCAACTTGATCTCCTCCAGCACCATAGCAGTCGGAGACTTTAAGACTCATTTAATAGTGTAAAGATCCTTCAAGAAGAAGCTAAGCAAAGAAATTCTGGATTTAAAGTTAAACATCCAACATTTGGATTTAACAGACATCTACACAACATTTCATCCCAACAGACCTGAATACACATTCTTCTCATCAGCCCACGGATCATGCTCCAAAATTGATCACATCTTAGGTCACAAGTCTAACCTCAGAAAATTAAAAAAAAATAGAAATTATTCCTTGCATCTTCTCAGACCATCATGAAATAAAAGTTGAACTCAACAACAACAAGAATCTGCATACTCAAACAAAAACATGGAAGCTTAACAACCTCATGCTGAAGAAACATGGGTCATTGATGAGATTAAGCAGGAAATTTCCAAATTCTTGGAACAAAATGACAATGAAGACACAAATTGTCAGAACCTATGCGATACTGCAAAGGCAGTCCTTAGAGGGAAATTTAAAGTACTACAAGCATTCCTCAAGAAAACAGAAAGAGAGGAAATTAACAACTTAATGGGACATCTTAAACAACTGGAAAGGGACGAACATTCCAATCCCAAACCCAGCAGAAGAAAATAAATAACCAAAATTAGAGCAGAATTAAATGAAATTAAAAACAAACGAATTATAGAACAGATCAATAAATCAAAAAGTTGTTTTTTTGAAAAGGTCAATAAAATAGATAAACCTTTGGCTAACTTAACCAAGAAAAAAAAGGGTGAAATCTCTAATTTCTTCAATCAGAAATGGTAAAGACGAAATAACAACAGACCCCTCAGAAATTCAAAAAATCCTTAATGAATACTACAAGAAACTTTACTCTCAGAAATATGAAAATCTGAAGGAAATTGACCAATACTTGGAAGCACACCACCTACCAACAATTAGCCAGAACCAAGGGGAAATTTTGAACAGGCCTATATCAAGTTCTGAAATAGCATCAACAATTCAAAATCTCCCTAAAAAGAAAAGCCCATGACCAGATGGCTTCACATCAGAATTCTATCAAACCTTTAAAGAAGAACTAGTACCTATATTACTAAACCTCTTCCAAAATATAGAAAAAGGGGGAATACTACCCAATACATTCTATGAAGCAAACATCAACTTGATCCCTAAACCAGGGAAAGACCCAACAAGAAAAGAAAATTATAGACCAATATCACTAATGAATATTGATGCAAAAGTATTCAACAAGATCCTAGCAAACAGAATCCAGCAACACATCAAACAAATCATACACCATGACAAAGTAGGCTTTATCCCAGGGTATCAAGGTGGGTTCAATATACGTAAATCTATAAATGTAATCCAGCACATAAACAAATTAAAAAATAAAGACCATACGATTCTCTCAATTGATGCAGAAAAAGCTTTTGACAATATCCAGCATCCCTTCATCATCAGAACACTTAAAAAAATTTGGTGTAGAAGGGATATTTCTTAAACTAATAGAGGCTATCTACAGCAAACCCACAGCCAATACAGTATTGAATGGAGTTAAATTGAAGTCATTTCCACTTAGATCAGGAACCAGGCAAGGTTGCCCATTATCTCCTCTGCTCTTCAACATTGTAATGGAAGTTTTAGACAGTGCAATTATGGAATAAAAGGTGATCAAGGGTATCAACATAGGATCAGAAGAGATTAAACTTTCACTCTTCGCAGATGATATGATTGTATATCTAGAAAACACCAGGAATTCTACTACAAAACTTTTAGAAGTGATCAAGGAATACAGAAATGTCTCAGGCTACAAAATCAACATCCATATATATGTAGCCTTTATATATACCAACAATAGTCAAGCTGAAAAAATAGTCAAGGACTCTATTCCTTTCACAGTAGTACTAAAGAAGATGAAATATTTGGGAGTTTACCTAACAAAGGATATGAAAGATCTCTACAAATAGAACTATGAAACTTTAAGAAAAGAAATAACTGAAAATGTTAACAAATGGAAAAACATACCATGCTCATGGCTGGGAAGAACCAATATTGTTAAAATGTCTATACTACTCAAAGCAATATATTATTTTAATGCAATTCCTATTAAAGCTCCATTGTCATATTTTAAAGATCTTGAAAAAATAATACTTTGTTTTATATGGAATCATAAAAAACCTCGAATAGCCAAGACATTACTCAGCAATAAAAACAAAGCAGGAGGAATCACGCTACCAGACTTGAGACTGTACTATAAATCGATAGTGATCAAAACAGCATGGTGCTGGCACAAAAACAGAGAGGTAAATGTTTGGAACAGAATAGAAAACCAAGAGATATATCCAGCTACTTACCATTACTTGATCTTTGACAAGCCAATTAAAAACATTCAGTGGGGAAAAGACTATCTGTTTAACAAATGGTGTTGGTTGAACTGGCTAACGACCTCTAAAAGGCTGAAACTAGACCCACATCTCTCACCATTAACTAAGATAGACTCTCACTGGATTAAAGATTTAAACTTAAGACATGAAACTATAAAAATTCTAGAAGAAAGTGCAGGGAAAACTCTTGAAGGAATTGATTTGAGTGAATATTTCATGAGGAGGACTCCCTAGGCAGTTAAAGCAGTATCAAAGATACACTACTGGGACCTGATCAAACTAAAGACCTTCTGTACAGCCAAGAACATAGTAAGCTTAACAAGCAGACAGCCCTCAGAATGTGAGAAAATATTTGCAGGTTATGCTTCTGACAAAGGTTTAATAACCAGAATCCATGGAGAACTCCAACGTGTTAGGAAGAAAAGAGCAAGTGATTCCATCTCAGGATGGACAAAGGACTTGAAGAGAAACTTCTCTAACGAAGATAGGTGCACGGGGCACAGACATATGAAAAAATGCTCACCATCCTTAATCATCAGAGAAATGCAAATCAAAACTACTTTGAGATATCACCTAACTCCAGTATGATTATCCCACATAACAAAATCCCAAAACCAGAGATGTCTGCGTGGATGTGGAGAAAAGGGAACACTTCTACACTGCTGGTGGGAATGCACACTAATATGTTCCTTTTGGAAGGATGTTTGGAGAATACTTAGAGATCTAAAAACTGACCTGCCATTTGATCCTATAATCCTTTACTAGGTATATATCCAGAAGTCCAAAAATCACATTATAACAAAGACATCTGTACCAGAATGTTCATTGCATCTCAATTCATAATTGCTAAGTCATGGAAGAAACCCAAGTCCCCATCGATCCAAGAAT
>CAUYON010113919.1:0-47321 GCA_963573935.1 Arctocebus calabarensis
ATAGTGATCAAGGAAATGCCATGAAGGATATCTGTAACAGTATGATCAAAATATTTCTGAATGTATATGAATCGTGCCCTGTGATTGCACCAATGTACATAATTATGATTCAATAAAATTATTAAAAAAAAAAAAAAGCCGTGTGTGCTGATGGGAGACTCTACGTTAGGCTCTGAGTTAGGGTAGTGGATGTTACATGGGAGAAGAGGGCGGGATTACAGAAGAACATGGACTCGCAGATGTAATTTACTTAAGAGTTTTCAACTGTGAAACTGATGTAAGATTGAAAAGCTAAGTAGTAAAATTTTCCCAGATCTTGCAAAATGCTCTATACAATGGCTTAAGCCCAAGAAAGAGCTGCAAGCCAGGCCATGAACATTCCAAATGTTCACCATGGCTGGGGACCCACCCCCACTTACATGCCTTTCCTCTAAGTTTCTAAATTCATATGAATTAGAGATGGAGTTTTGCTCTTGCTCAGGCTGGTATCGAACCTGTGAGCACAGGTAATTCACCTGCCTTGGCCTCCCAGTGTTTTCTAGATGGGCCTTGCCTTTTAAATATGAAAACTACTGCACTAATATTGCACAAGATGCTGTCCAGAATTACTATGCCTTAATAATGCCTTACTAATTGTCTTACTAAAATTTATCACAGGCAAATCTGGTGCACTGTTTATATTTGATCAAGGGGTATATTGGTAACTATTCTGAAGTGTAGCTACCTTTATTCTGAAACACTCTAAAATGCTAGGGGTTGTCATGCTATTTTGTATGCATGTAGGATTTACGAGATAAAGTTTCTTTTGCCTTTTTTTGTAGATTCTCTTTAAAGTATTTCAAAGATTTACATATTTTGGAGTATAATATTCTATACTCTTTTTCATTTCAATCTCTCTTTCAATAAATACTTTGTTTAGGTTCATGAATCCTGATGGGGAATTCAGATAATTTTAGTTTAACTTTTTCTCCTGAATGATTCTCTTGTATATGATTTGTTAGTGAACATTAGGGAATATATTACGTGATACTATTCTCGGAAATTAAAGAACAGTAAAGTTGGACAAATTAAGAAAATGCCCGAGCAGGAATAGAATGTTTCTAATTACTTCTGAAAGAAATGTGGGGAATATTTGGAATAATAGTCCAAAGAATAGCTAAGTGTGAGTTTTTGTTTTATTTTGCTTTTGATTATTTACCACACACCAATCCACATACTAAATAAGGTTCTAGCCTGTATTATTTCAGTTAATCTTCTCCATAACCTGATACAGCTATTTTGGTTACACAGGCGCAGAGGCCAAGTTTCCTATAGCATCACTCAGCAAGAAAAGCCCCATGGCCCCAGGTTGGGGGTGGCGTCTGCCCTGAACTTCACCTCTATGAAGATTTGCCACACAAAGCCGTGACCCTTAGGAGTCCCTGGGCCATGCTGGAAACATCCTGACTTACACATATCTTGGCTTCAACCCTGACCCCTTAGCAAGTTCTGACTCTCAGGTCTCCATGATGACAAAGCGAGCCCATTTTGGAGAATTCCTGAGCCAGTGTTGAGTAAGTTGTTCAAAGTCCTCTATTTCTTCTAGCACTAGCTGAATTATTGTCTCTGTGTTCAGAGGGTTTATAATTTAGAGAAGAAAAATGTGGAAGAAATAGAAATAGAGGGCTGCTGTCATCGTTTCGGGAAGAGTCTCTCCCTTCCTCGCCCACGCGTCCTGAGTGGCCTCCGGAAGGACTGGCCAATGGTGAGACACGGGTCGCCCTAGTCAGGGCTCTTCACTCTGCTCCTCTTCCGACGTAGAACATTCCATACTGGCAGAAGCTCCACGTCCACGCACCTGAACCAAGGCCTGCTGGGCCCTCCTGCTTATGAACACAACCCTGGCCACTCACTACTGCAACTGCATCTTGGGCACAAATTTTCATGGCAAAAGCTTTGAAACTTAATGAAACAGGCGACCTTCTTCTAGGGCAGCGATTTGCATTCACGGTACAGTCATTCATTGTTAATACCCAGTGTGTAAGCAAGGGCCCAGTTACTTTGCCCCAGGCCATATACTGAGTACCTAACTCAGTCCACCAATACCGAGCATTTTAGAGAAAATCAAAGGAAGGGAAACCCACGTCAATGACTGAAACACAAAGGAAGCCGGAAAGCAGACCGGAAAGGCATGATCAGAGATAATTCCATAAACAACACACATTTCTGAAAATGAGGTTTTAGCATACCAAACAATTAAAATTATGAACGGTTATTTAAGGTGAATAACCTGAAAGTTTATAAGGCAAAAAAGTCCTCTTTCATAAACCTGTAAACAGTATAGTTTATAATAAAATTTCATAGAATAACACCTTATTTTCTTATTTAAATGAGTCACAACCTGGACAAAAAGCCTACGAAATTGTCCATGAATAAACAATAACCACTATTGAATTCCAGTCATAGAATAGAAAAGGCATTATTATAAATAAAAAGATAGATAATTGAATTAGCGATGATACATTTCACACTTCGTGTGCCTACCCTATCATCCTCTAGCCAAGTTAATTTGCCTCAAAAAGAGTTGCATGGCTCAATTGCTTTTTCAAATAACTTTCTGTTCTCAAAGTTATCCTGGCAAAGCTTTATTTAAATCTGTAAGCCACTTTCAATTAAAAATACACTTATGTGTGTCAACAGAACATGGCACATTCTTAATTAAGCTTAATCCTTTCCAAGATTTAAATGAAAAGGAATTAATGACATTTCACTCACCGTAACCGACCGGCAAGGAGATGGTCCAGGTGCAGTCGAGGTTGTTGGGGTAGGAGCCCGGGAATCCCGGGCTCAGGATCACACCCCGCGTGGAGGTCAAGGTCCCTCCGCAGGTCGCTGTCAAATGCATAAGGGCTGTCAGTCTGTGGGTTCTCTCTTTCTCTCTAGAGTATCAGAGCCAATCTGCTCTACTCAGCTCTGATTAGAAGAGTAAGCTTTCAGAATGTAATTCTGCTCTTACTCCCAGCACATAACGTCAATAAATCAAGTGCGCTTTGGTTATTTTCGGGCTTAGCTCTCCCTCTTGCCTGTGAACTGCTTGGGAACGAAGACCATTTTGCAAGGCACAGCTTCCTCTGGTACTCAGGGGCTCTGAGAGTAGCTTACTCCATTTAATTGTACCTGGGCATCAGATTGACTTCACTAGATTTGCTGCTATTAATTGGTTGGTGATATTCCAGTTTATTAATTGCTAACTTACTGAGATAAATACATTACATGGCTTTACTCTCCTAATGACCCTAACTTACTGAGATAAATACATTACATGGATTTTTCTCTTGTAATGACCCATTACTCTTGTAATGTCGGTATTTTGACTCTGCCCATCTGGAAGATATCAAGAAATTTGCCTGAAGTTACATATCTTGTAAATAGCACAAGATTGTTGTTCCGACTATGCCTGATTTCAAAACTCAGGTTTTAACCAGGTTGTGTCATCATCAGATTTCTTTTCAACTTTAGAATGCAGCTAACAGAAATGCTGTGTTTCTGGAAATCTTAACTCATTTTTCTTTTCTGACATTATTATTTTATTTAAACTAACAATGAACTCTAATACCACAGAGTACATTCGTTTCATAATAGCAATATTTTACTACTGTTCTAGCCATATAGGTAATGAACACCCTCATTTTACAAGGTACATTTCAAAGCATAGCTGATAGCATATTATTCTTTAGAAATAAACATTTTCAAAGATGGAAAATTGAGAGAGTGATTTTGGTCATTTGAAATCTTCAATCGTACTGAAGGGTGAAGACCAGGTCATATAGCTCATCTTAACTTAGTCACTCACATGGGATGTCACTATATCTGAGGTTTGACTGTAAAGAAATGTGACTGATTTTACAATAAACCTTCCAAACAATGTTAAGTCGTAATGCATGAAATTCAAATATTTGAAAATTTGTAATCTATTAAAATGAGAATGTCTTGTACTTGAAACTTATTGGAAACGATGCCACTTCTTTACAGGAAGCCACATGAAAAAGTTTATTCTTATTCAAACATATCCGAAAAAAATATTTTAGGTAAAATATTTTCTGGAAACCTGTTTACAGAGATCCCTTAGAACCTGCAGTGGAGTTTTGTTTGGGGGGACGGGGGTGCTCTTTTGTTTGTTTGTTTCCTTTGTGTAATCATCAGGACAGAAAAACTTTTTCTGTTTAGGGTAAATTTAGTATGAAGAATAGCTAAAATTTAATTCTAGTTAAAATGGTGATTATTCAAGCCAAACCATCATATTCTGGATTTCAAATCTTGTACAAGTTAAAAAATTTCACAGGTATTTATTTATTTTTTATTTTTTTGGTGTGAATCGAGAAAAGTCTTGGACAACATCAACTTTTTGCTATGTAACCTTCCAAGGCACCACGTTGTGGGAGATGACAGGTGTTCAGAAGGAGGGCTGCAGTCTGCACCGTGTCCGTGAGTCTTTGTTGAAGACCCACTGTGGATCTGAAGAGCAGAGCTAAGTACCTGAGTGGATCTAGCAGGAATATCCTTTCCCTTAGGGCTCTAAGAATTCCAATGAAAGTAGACATGTCCCAACCATCCACGCACCTGCTCAGCTGAGGGCTGAGACAGACTTGCATGAGCAGCGGGCCCACGTCCAGAGGACAGAGGACACTAGAATAGCGTCAGTGTTTGTGTCTGACACAGGTGGGTTACCCCTGGGGTGCGTGAGCCCCCTGTGGGCCTGGACACTGGCCTCATCCCCTATCAAACACATTGTAATTGTCTCATTGAGAACTTTGTCTAAACCGTGGGCAATCTTTCTGTTGCTGCTCATCTAAAAAAACGAAGAATTGATAGATGCGCATAAAAACGCGGCTTCTGAAAGATTTGTATCCCAATCTTTTCTTCCCTTGTTATACTTTAAAAACTCTAGGACTGGTCTGGATGCACTTGACATTGGTTCAGTCCACCCATATTCCCCACCGACCTCCTTCCTCCTGCCCAGCAAATTCCCTCCAGGTAAACAGTGTATTTGTAGAGTTATTGGCAAATATGCTTGTTCTAGATGGTAAAGTGTTTATTTTTATCAAATAGCTAGGGACTTTTTGTTTCAGTGCATTTACACATATTGTTTTGTATAGATTCATGGGTTTTTTTGGTAAAAATATATTAAATTTTTACCCCAGGGTTGAAGATCTCCATGGAGCAGTGAGGTCTCCTGGTCGTCTGCAGACCCCTGGGGGCTGGTTACTCAAAATGCTCAGTATTGGTTAAGCTCCAACAATGGTGCTTGAAATACTCAGTAACCTCTAGAGAAGTGGTCTTATTAATATATACTCTGTCTTCATTGGTACCAGTATTCTTTAAAATTAGAACATGAGATTTCCAGAAGCTAATAAGTAAAATAGCATTGCTGTGTAGATTTCTGACCCTAAAATGCCCCAGGTTGGGTCACTCTAAAACTAACAGGAGCCCCAACCTTCTAATCTCCCCAATCAGTTTTTTGAGATTTATCATGGGTCATATGTGAGATTTTTCAATGAAAAAAAAATTTTTGCCTGCACTTTATAAAGAATCACATAAGTTAATATATCTTCAACAATGGCTAATATCCAAGGCATGTTAAATAAAAGATAAAAGTCAATTATATTTTGTTAGCAAAGTGAACTATTCAAATAAAACATTCCCTTTCATAATACACATTGACAGCATGGGAACATTATTTGACTGAATGCCTGCTGGGGATCCACTTCATTTCAAAGTTAAAATTATTTCAATCCTCAAGTTTAAGGCAATATTCTTCACTAAAAAATAAATGGGAAGATTGATATTCTCTTTAACAAAAAGGCAGAGTCCTCGCCACTTTTTCATTTCTACCTTCCACATCAAGGCTGGGATTTCAAACCTCCATACAAATAACTTCACATTTTTAGGTGACATGTTAATCTAGACATTTATTTTTTGCCAAGAAATAACTTTCATAAAATAAGATACTGGCCACTAAGGAACATTTTTCACTTGTAAGCGAGTATGCTATGGTGATGTACTGTGAACAAGCATTATTTTCTCACTGAAGTTTTGTTTTACGGGTTTGCTGTATGTAGTTTTATTTTCCTCTGTACAATTCCATCTGTGTCCCATATAAGGTAGTTAAATATATATTTCTGAAAACCATGGAATACCTAGGATTTATAGGAGATGAGGGGAAATTAGGCTGTCAGAGCCCCACGCAACAGAGTCATTATGTTGCTTTACTTGTTAGGGACCCACAAACAAAGACATCATATTCCTTGGCAAAATGAACGGCCAACAGTGTGTGAATAGCTCAGGGGACAATTGTAGGGATACACTGCGGCCTTTAAGCTTTCTGGCATTTGGCCACTCCCTCTGAAACACCCCCTGGCAATCAATATAGAATGGCTGAGGCTAACGTGGCTCTGCCTGTGTCCCGTACAAGACCCGAGTGTTGGGAGACTCATGAGGAACTTTGATGAGGGCACCACTGGTGACTCGTGCTTGTTAACACGCATTCATCTCCTGGGCATTCTGGGGTCAAACCCTTGTGCGTTTACCATGTGCTGAAGGTACAGAGGTGAGAGGTGCACGTTTCTGTCATAAAGTCCTTGGGGGTTGTAAGGAGGGCCAGTTAAGGAGTGATGTCACTACGGCCTGCCATGGCCAGGGCGGGTCACACACACAGTGTGTGGTGCCCATGGAGGGGACGGCTCATTACACCTCACAGTGCAGAGTATTCTTTGAGCTGCCCAAACCCCCAACAACCTGTTAGTGTGATATTTGGGGAAATCAAAAGCGATGTAAAGCAATCTGTGATGAACAGGATGTCAATGTTTGAAATGAAGACACAGTCAGTTTTTCTGATCTTTCCTTTCACTTTGGCCTCTGCTAGGGCAGGCACTGAAAATTCTTCAACAACATTGCATCTCTACTGAAGTAAAATGACGGCGGGAATTGGGAGAATGTCCACAGTGCAGGGTGATTAACCTGGGGGTTCTTACACGGAAGGAAGCAGGGTGGGCTGTGTTATTGTGGCCATGGGTACAAGTGCAGAGAAGGCAGGAAACTGGAGCACGTTCTGTGGTCAGACACTGACTAGCCCTATCTTACGATGAAGTCGAAGTGTTGCTGAAATCAGAGGTTTTAGGTGAGAGTCTACAGAGCCCTCACGCAGAAAACTAGACGTGAGTGAGGAAGCTTAGATTTAGGGGGTGAAGAAGAAATCTAAGATCACATCCAGCCTTGATGCTCAGACCAAATATGTGCATGATAAGGGCCCTCTCTGAGCTGGGCGCCTGGAGGGGAAGGGGCTTGCAGAGGCCCATAGCTGAGAGGCGAGGCACGGAGAGTTACCTCACTGCCACAGCCCTGACAAGGCCATGGGGTCACCTGAGCTACAGGCAAATGATTTCTGAGTTGGACTCCAACGCACGGGTGGTAGGTGATGCCTGGGCCTGAACGAGGGGGCACAGAACAGAGAGCCCCCTGACGTTGCCAGACTGTGCGTGCCAGGACTCCGTGTAACAGAGAAGGAGCGTCACCCGCATAATTCCCAGCCTCTAATCTGTGCGATGTCCCTTCCTGAAAGCCTTTCCCTAAAGAAATACCATCCATCCAACGTCACATCAGCAAATTCAAATTCTGAATTTTGTTTCTGGAAACTTAGTTTCCCTGAGGCTGGAACGTCTATAGAGAAAACCACCCAGGCTATTGGACTAGCCCAGGAGCAGAGCGGGTGGCTGCCTGGCCACCCCGTCCCAGGTGCACAGAGACCGCGGGGTCCGTACCGATGCAGAGGGGAGAAGGGTAGTTCCAGCGTCGAACGGTCCCCGGCATACACGAAATGTGGGAACGGCCCTGTTGGAGAAAAAATGAAATAAAACCCATGTAACCCAAATCAGAGTATTTAAGGATCTGTTTGTGAGAGTATCTATACTGTTTTTTTTATCTTTTTGTTTTAATTACAAGTGTAAAAAAATTAGAAATTGTGAAATCTATTTCTATCAGTGACTACTAATGAATCATATAATTTGAATCAGCATTAAAAAAACCATTATTACTATATTATTACTTTTTTAATAAAATAAAAATCTTGCAATTTTTCTTTAAATAGGCAATATTTTTGCCTAGACCCTCTCCTAATATTTAAGGAAGATTAATTGAATTGGGCAAAGTATACCTTTTTTTTGTTTTCCATCATCAGAATTTATAGGTTTTGGTCTGAAAGGCTGAAAATGGTTAGGAAATACTAGATATTGATGAGAAGGTTAAAATGCCAGCAATCCGTCATCTGGGTATGAATATGCAACCTTCTTTGTCTGGGCTGGCTGTTAAGTCACATGATCACAATATTTGGAAGAGAAATGGGTCAGGTCTTCCTCCATCTCAGGAAAATAAAAAAGACTTAATAGTCCTTTCATTACTAGATAGGCTCAAAAATCATCAAATTAACTTGCCTGCAATAAAAGTAATTCTCATCACTCAAGACCTCATGACTCTTCAAAAGCATAAAAGTTTTAACTTTAAGCTTCCCCCCCCAATATGCCTGTTTCTTGCATTAACCTTCAGTTTTACAAAGTCTGTTTTAGTCTTCCTCTTGCAAAAATCATACAGGAGAGGGTCAAACTCAGAGATATTTTCTGCTAAAGTCTCTCTTACAATTAAAGAAAAAGGAATAAATGAGACTTCTCTCTGTGTAGTCTATTTTTTCCTCCTGATTGTGACCCAGTGGCCTTATCTGCCAGGCTTACTTATCTGTTGAATTTCCATTTGCCACTTACAAAACATATCTGCAAAAATTCGTGTTAAATAATCCCAGCCATGCTGGGAACACATCAAACAAGAACTTGCACTAATGCAGTTGTCAATGGCAAACTGAGACCTGTGTGTGAGACATTTCATACTCAATCTGCCCGCCACAAAACTGATTTTCACCTATGTTAACCAGTTTGATGAAAATATTTCAGATTGTATATAAAACCAGCACATTGTACCCCAGGATTGCATTAATGTACGCAGCTATGATTTAATAACAAAACTCCCCCTGATTTTTGAATATGTCTTGATATTTTTAAAAGTAGCTACAGTGAAGGAAAACTATATTTTCAAAGAGGACATTCTGAACAATGTTTCTGCTGCTAACATTTATACTCTGTATAAACTCATTCTCTGATCCATCGAATTATCTTTAATAAATTTCTCTCTGAAATATGGATAACATAAACTGCGGAAGCTTGCATAGATATTATTGATGAATATCAATAAAATGGTCATTTATTACCAATCTGTCATATTCTGCTATTGATTTTGGTAAAAACAATTCAGATGAGTGATTATAGCTAAAAGTTTTGTAATGAATCAAAGGGAAGACAAGATTCTATGTATTTACTAGTTTTTACCCAAATAAGAATTTTCTTTATATGTTTTAAAAGAAACACTTTTACATATACATGTGTTTAATTGGTTTCCATTTTTTGCCTTCAAGAATTAAAAAGGCTTAAAATTTATTAACAATAACAATGTTTAAGATAAGGACTAGAAACAAAAACCTCGTAAAGAATGAGTGAAGATAAATATACTCAGAAAAGAAATCAGATGATTGCTGCATTGAAATATTAAGCAATAATAATAATAATAATGATGAGCAAAGAAAGTAACATTTACATCGTCAAATAAAAGTATGTATTGTAGAATGCTTTGACTCTGAGGCTCAGTATGGAGTCATCAGTTAACTTCTTATTTTTTTGTCCAAAGTGTCAAAAAATGGACAACTAATATTTATAAATAAAAGTAAAAGATAATTTCAAAAAACAAATCATGCCAAATCTTATAGACAATAGAAAAAGAAAAAATACTTCAAAAATCATTCTACTAAAAGAAACATTAAAACATGTTTAGAGAAGATGGAAATCATAAATTATTCAAATATTTAGGATTTCTTCTCAGCTTTTGATGTTATGCGCACCCATGAATCTCACCCTGCATATTTCTCTGTAGACATTCACGTGTTCTTTATGCAAAGAACAATGGTTTTCATGACTACTATATAATTTATGCATACTAACATTCCAAATATATTACTCTCAGTAAAATTTTCAGTTGTTAGCAATTAAAAAATATCCATGATCCTTATTTGTTCATGTGAATGAGAAGCATCAGCTTGCAAACTCAAAGTTTCACGTTATTTGTAATGAGGAAAAAAATAGCTTAGTTTGCATTTGATAAGCAGAGCTAATGCTGGTCTGATTGGGCTGCACAGAAGTGTGTCTATAGGACTGCTTCTCCAAGCAGCACATTAAACAGTTTATTATAAGATATTTCTTTTCCTTTTTTTTCTTTTGAGACAAGAGTCTCAAGCAGTTGCCCTGGGTAGAGTGCTGTGGAGTCACAGCTTATGGCAACCTCAAACTCTTGGACTTAAGTGATCCTCTTGCCTCAGCCTCCCAAGCAGTTGGGACTACCAGTGCCCACCATAATGCCTGGCTATTTTTTGGCCCACTGGCCTTGGTGATTGAGGCTGGCACCCTACCGACTGATCTACAGGTGCTGCCAAGATATTTATTTATTAAAGAATCTTTGCTATTTTCTTCTCTAATGTCTGTAGTAATATCATTTACTAAAAAAAAGCTAACATAAATTGCAAAGTCACATAATAAGTACAAAGAAGATGACCATCCATGGTCAAAAGCAAGTATTCCAGTGTGGAAATTTGGGGAGAGTAGAGGGAACCCAATATTTACATGATTTCAGTCAATCATAATGCAATCCATGATGAGGCATAAGCGTGGCATGTTGTTATAGAGTGAGGTGTCGATGTACAAGAAAGGTCGAGCTATGACCTGCAATATTTTACATCATAATCTGTGAAACAGGAAAGGTGCGTTCTAAAGAATCAGCCTAAACAGTGTTAGTGTGCATGGTTAAAAACTCGTTGACAGGGCACAGCTTTCAGAAGTGCTTCCTTGCTACAGTTTCCCCAACAGAAACTCCAATCCAGATCTTTATATGTTGTAGACTTGTTTTCATGAAGATGACTTTATGTATTGTTATCTGTTTCTAATAACAGTGATAATAGTTTTCCCTTATAAAACCTGTGAGGCATTTTACAAATATTCCCTCTAGTTTTAAAGCACACATCATATGGTGTCCACACCACATGGCCAACTGGGGAAAACTGTGAAGTCTTGTACATGAAGCACTTGGCCCAATCCACATCCCATATGTGATAGTTGCAGTAGGTGCCATTTGTTATTCTGCTCAGGACTATGAGATATTCACCCTGAGATACATGCAGAACTTGAATTATACACAATGGTGTGATCTCATGGTTGTATTGTTGCAATTCCTTTCTGTTGTTTACTCGGGCTGTTTTATCTAAGACATTAAAGAACATGGCTAAAAGGAATTTTTTTGAAAATTTGCCAGCTCCTGGCTCAGCGCCTATAGCTCAGCGGCTAGGGCACCAGTCAAATACACCAGAGCTGGAGGGTTCAAATCCAGCCTGGGTCTGCCAAACAACAATGACAATTACAACCAAAAACTAGCCAAGCATTGTGGTGGGTGCCTGTAGTCCCAGCTACTTGGCAAGAGAATTGCTTAAGCCCAAGAGTTTGAGGGTGCTGTGAGCTGTGATGCCACAGCACTCTATCCAGGGTGACAGCTTGAGACTCTGTCTCAAAAAATAAAATAGAAAAATTGCCAGCTTCAAAGTCATAATGCACACACAGCCAAAATACCCTGTAGTACTGTACTACCTATAGTAACTGAAGATTAGAAGCATTTGTAGTAGGGTTAAATACATATTTCTCCTGGACTACGGAATATACATATTTCAAATGAGTTTTATTATCAGCATGGAGCATCATATAAGAATTGTGCTAAGTGATAGAAACAATTATTGGAATAAGTTTATTCATGGTTAAATCAGAAACTAAATAAAAGAAAAATGAGTAATCGTGCAATACATTAATATAAATTTTTTAATAAAAACTTTGTATTTAAAAACCTATCCAAGTATATAAAACCCCCTACTTAGCATTTCATGAAAGATACTTAAATCTATTATTTAGACGTCTTATTTGCCCAGCACAAAGTAGGCACTTACTGATGATTTATTGAACAGAATAGTGAAAACAGTTTGCAAAGTAGTATGATCAGGTGTCAGGAGCAGACTCTACTACTGGGGTGTAAAGAAGCAGTACTTCCAGAACGTTCTCTGCATAGTTAGTAGAATGTATGTTTTGAAATAAAAAATTGTAAACTACAGAATGCTTAGCTTTGAAACAGTATTTTATCACTTAAATGCTATTTCCAAATGATGATTAAGCGTATCAACACGCATGCTTTAATATAAGTAGTTTGGCTCACAAACTGAGTAAGGAAAACCAAATTTGCTCTCTGGGTACAAATCGAAGGCTCTATTTTTAAGTGAGTTGCCCAAAGTTTACCCAGCTGCACCCATCCTATTACCAAGACCACGAACGAAGGATACCTGCAAGGTGTACCCGGGCTCGCACTGGAAGGACAGCACGTCGTTCACCATGTACCGATCTCCTATCTTGATGCCGTTGCTGGGGACGGTGGGCTCTTGGCACGCAGCAAGACCCACAGCTGGGAATGCAAAGACAGACACCGCAGATTACTCAAGATAATCAATATTCCTGCTGTTAAGGCATGAAGATTTTTTTTTCCTTTTTTTTTCATTGCCGTTCTCCTGTAGAAATGAGCAAAGGCTTCACCTTCCTCTCTTGTCCTACCAAGAAGATTGGATGTAACTTCAAATCAGAGTTATGAGCTAATCCTTCAATATTAATTTCATTTCCATCATGCAGTGAATCAAGGTTTTTCTTTATATACTAAAATTAGTTACTTTCACATTTAGTATAAAAGTCATCAATACCAGTATAGAGACATTGTAAAAGATCCTTAAAAATCATGTTTCCTATTACACAATAAACTCAACAATACTGTCCTCTTGTTTTTGTTTTTGTCAATTATACTTAGTGGGCCTTATGAAAAAAATTTAAGTGTGAATCTGGGAATTCTGCTTTTCCAGAAAAAAACATGATATAAATCCCATCAGTTTATATTCAGTCTCTCAGTCTTTTTCTCTGTCTTTCCCCCACGCCTTCTCTCTCTTTCTGTCTCTAGATAATGAAATTTCTCATGCACAGTCTGCTCCTAGCTAAACAGGACCAATATTTACAGACTCTAAAGCTGCCGTCCCACACCCTCCTTCATGAGTTGCCTTTCATTACAGGACACACAGATATATTTTTAAAATATCATCAAATAATACTGAATAATAGAATTCAGACTAAAGTATCAAGTAAATTAACTCAATATTATCTAATACTGAAACCTCTCTGTATAAACCCTCCTCATGAGAATAAAGAAAATATGTAGCTATAGGATTTACAGATTCAAAAATCCATTTGGTTAGTCAAAGATACAATCTCTCCATTACAAACAGAATGAGTTCTGAGGATCTAAAATGTACAGCATGGATAATGCTGAATGTGTTAATTAATTTGATAAAAAAATGAATTTGAGGACCATAAATCATTTGGTCTTTGCAAAGATATTTGCACCGGATTGTTCACTGTAGCTCAATTCATATAATTGCCAAGTCACAGAAGAAGCCCAAGTGGTCATCGACCCATGAATGGATCAACAAATTGTGGTATATGTATATATACCATGGAATACTATGCAGCATTATAAAAAATGGAGACTTTACCTCCTTTATGTTTACATGGATGGAGCTGGAAAATCTTCTTAGCAAATCTCAGGAATGGAAACAAAAATACCCAATGTACCCAGTACTACTGTGAAACCAATTTATAATCGCTCACACTTCCATACGAAAAATGAAACTATAGCCTTGGATGAACGAGGGAAGGGGTAGGAAAGGGGAAAGGAGCAGGTGGGTTGATAGAAGGATGGTTAGTAGGGGGACCACACCTAGGGAGCATATTGCAAGTACAAGTTGGATCTATCAAGTGTAGAACATAAATGTCTTAACACTATAATTGGGTAAATGAGGTGAAGGCTATGTTGATTAGTAGGATGTAAGCACTCCAATTTGTACAAATAATCAACACATTGAATCCTGTAATGGCATAAAAGTATTCATGAAAAAAAATAAAATAAAAAATGAATTTAAAATGGTGCTAAAGACTTACTGATTGGCCAACATCTCTTCCATCAGTCTAGCATATTTTGAAAATATAGGGCAGATGGGCCTCCCTAGAGTCCACCAGCTTAGCCTTCTTTATGTGAAGTATATTTGATACTTCAGTTCTTGTACTTAATGCTAACATGAGTGAGTTTATAGATTAGCTAATTGGGACTCTGAGAACAGAGGCTGGGGTGTAGGGGAGCAAGAGGGTAGGACTTAATTCAATCCAGAGGCAGAAACGATAGATGTGCAGGATGCGCTCAGGCCGGGCAGCGACCCTGGTGGTTCCTGTGCACAATGAGACCTCAAGTGGCATGCACTGCCTCTGGGCTGGTCCCACGGGGCCACTGCAGCCAACAGACTTCCTCTCTTGGGGTTTGCTCCCTGGTCCCATGAGATCTCATTTTTAAAAAGCAAAAACAGAAAAACTCAAAGGTAAAAGATTAAGAACTTCAAGATAGGCGACTGCAAACTTGGGACCCAGCGCAGCTGACACAGTGCTGTCCATGAAGCAGGCCTGGAGTCTGCGGAGCCTGCACAGGCAGCTTGGGAGCTGCAAGGCCAGGGATCCCAGAAAACCCCCTGCTGCCTGAGGTGCTGGCCCTGGGCCCAGACCCGTCATGTTCTATACCCCCCAGCCTCACAACCACAACCTCACTAGGCTCTTTAGATTTGATTTATGCAAAAGGCTAAGTGAAATCAAGTTGGTGGGTCAAGGGGCCCAGGGAAGAAGCACATCCCTTCTACTTCGTGAGCTAGGACTAGAGTCCCTCTGCTTGTTTGATGTGGGAACCAGAAAGGACACCTACTCTAGGGCACACCTACTTCACCTGCCCTTGATCCTGAAAAGGTGAGAGAGAGGGAAAGAGAGAGTCATCGTCGCCTCCTGCTGGTGGGATTGCTCATTTGAGAACACCATGCAGGAGAATCTGGGTCAGAAGGGAAACTCCGGGTACATAAGGTAACGGAATAATTTCAAGCCATGGAACTTATCAATACCACATGTCGTGACTGGGTATGAGGAGTGTCATGAAGTTTTTAAGTTGAAATAGATTTTTCTCTAAATGGCTGTATTTTTTTAAAAGTATAAAATACTGTGAGCTTTAAGCAGCAATGTCTTTATTTCTAACACAGATTTTCAAGCCATTTGAGGCTTTTTACAGAAAATAAAACTGCAAAATATGAAAAAAATACAATCACTTAGACCTCTTGTTATATTAGTACAAGTCTAAAATCTCTCTCTCTCTCTCTCTTTTAACTTTAGAATATAAATTACAAATACATTTTATTCAATTCTTTCTTTATTACCACAGATTGCCTGGATTGTACTCCATGTATCACTTAGGATTTTAGTTCACCATGAAAGATACATGAACTTAAAATACTCAGTAGAAAATTCTGACGAGCAGATGGGAATATTAAAATCTAATTTCTGGTGATACCACACACTTCAGGCATACAGCAGCATACCATGGAGCAAGGAATATCCATAACAAAAATGTGTCCAGAACAAAGAGAGAAAATGTTTCAAAATAAAAAATGGAACGCCAAATAATTCATATTCAGTTCCACTTGCCAAATTCTCGATTTTCACATGTAAGATACAATGTGCTTTTTTATTTCAAATTATTACTAGGGCACAAATTTTTAGGTTTCAAAGTATTTTTATTTATTTACTCTAGTTGCCTATTTCATGTTGATTTATATGCAGTACTTATATTTTAATTTTCTCCCTTGAATTCTCTCTCTAAATTCAAATCATCCACTGTTAAAAAAAAAACCAAAAAACCTGATGGGTGAAGGGAGGGTAATTGGTGGGGCCACACCTACGGCACCTAAGAAGGGTGCAGGTGAAACTTACTAAATGCATAATATAAAGGTCTTCACACAATAACTAAGAAAGTGCCATGAAGGCTATGTTAACCAGTTTGATGAAAATATTTCAGATAGTCTATGAAGCCAGCACATTGTACCCCATGATTGCATTAATGTACAGATATGATTTAATAAAGAAAAAAACCCTTATGTGGGGTGGTGCCTGTGGCTCAGTGAGTTGGGTGCCGGACCCATATGCCGGGAGGTGGCGGGTACAAACCCAGCCCCGGCCAAAAAAAAAAAAAAAAAAAAACCTTATGTGTTTATATAAGGTTTATATTTCCCTCAGAAATTATAAATAAATTTTTGGAAAATATTAAAAAACACAAAAATGTCATTCTAACCAAAGCTTAACATGGTGAGATGTAGGAAGCAGTTATGTGCAGACCCCAGTATCTGAAAAGTGGGGAGAACTGTCCTCTCTTTTTCCTTCTCCAGGGAAGGAAGGACGATTTTTAGTGAAGTCATTTAAACCTATTATTCTACACTTCTAGAAGTTGACTAGCAAGTGGATAAGACTGGATTCCAAGTGCTTTCCACACATTGCATTTCACTCATCAAAATGACATAATCCACCTGAAACAGAAGAGTAATTAAGTTGCTGTGGACACAGTGGTTTCATTCCCAGAAGGGGAAATCCCTGCAGGGGGTTCTGGGTTGGCACCTGAAGCCTGCCAGGTGTGGTGGAGTGGACGGCTGGGCTCCCGTGTGTGACGGAGGTGAAGTGTCGAGCTGGGCCGGCGCAGAGCACTGGGATGCCAGGACGGGGCCCGTGGGCACGGGAGCAGCCTCTTTGCAGAGAGCTCAACTGTGCACCACAGATGCGAAACAGAAAAATCTGAAAGCAGGTGGGCGTATCCCAGTCACACGGAAGACAAAACGACTTTCTGACCTTGGGGGAAAGAATGGGGGCTCCTGAGGAATCGTCAGTGAAGAACAAGATTAGGCTGTTTGTATTGAATCACTGTACTAATCAAAATGTGGGACAAAGACGATGTGACAAAAAGTAGGCAAGGTGAAGTTTGGGAATAAGTAGGACTGAAAAGAAGGTAAATTTGAGTCCATAAAGGCCTACATTCTTCTTTTCAAAAAAGCCTAAAATGAGAATGTTCTTTAACAAATCTCCCTTTTATGCAGCATTTTAGAACAAAGATGTTTACACCACTTGAGAAGAACAGCGTGTGTTGGTAAGTCAGGGCAATAGCATCACGGAAGGGACAGGCAAGCCTATCAAAAGTATTTTAAAGGTTATTTAGGCCAGGTGAGGGGGCTCCTGCCTCAATCCTAGTTCTCTGGGAGGTGAAGGCAGGACGGTCTCTTGAGCTCAGGAGTTCAAGACCAGACTGAGTAAGACTGAGGCCCCATCTCTATTAAGAGTGGAAATATTAGCCAAGCCTGGTGGCAGGTGCCTGTAGTCCTAATGACTGAGGAAGCCGAGGCAGGAATGAGGCAGGAATTTGATTTTGCTGTGAGCAAGACTGATGCTATGGAACTCGAGCTGGGGCAACAGAGTGAGGCTCTGTCTCAAATAATAAATACATAAATGAACAAATAAACAAAGACATTCATAAAAAATTTATTTATACCCAAAGATAGACATCTAAGAAGATGTCTACAGCTAATAACTGTCCTGAAGACTAAATAGACATGATTATATGATAGTAAAATTCGAAGTTAACTTTTCAAAGAACAACAGACACTATTTGTAAAAATAAAATTCTCTCCTTATTAGCAAAATTAGTGACAGAAAGGATTTCTAGTCCTTTATAACCATAGCGTCCTTACATTTTGTACCATAAATGATAGCACGGCATATATGATTAAGCAATGTTTCTGTAAAAGGTGGTTCTCAAACCACCAGACACTGTCTCACCTGGTATCCTGAGTAAATAGGATGATGACATGAAGGTATTCCTTTAAATATTTTGATAGTCTTTGGTGCAGGGAGAACTAAGCAGGGAATGAGGGAGACATGAATAATTATCAATTGATATTAATAAAAGCAATTTACATAGGACACACTAATCCATGAATGCGTTACTTGTGTGCCAAACCGTGGAGCTAAGAAAAAGTCTCAGGAATTTTTTTTTAAATGAAAACATTTACGGAAAATCTTATAACTTGATTAATATAGAAATAAATATGATAAGGTTCCTAACGAGATTAAGAAGATAACACCATTACACCATTGAAAGAACATTCCCTTACAAGGAGTCGCCTCCACTGGAGATACTGTGTGCCCCTCTATAAATGCAAAGAAAGAAACCTCTGGAAACACACCCAGGGGTATGTTAAGGTTCTATGTGGTCTAATCTCTCATGTGTTGTGATGTTACTCATGCCACCAAAATTCAAATTGAAAAACTTTATTGGTATCACTACTGTAATATTCAAGATCATGACAGCAAACATTAATAATTAGCATGTATTCATAGAGATAATTGTAATTATAGAGGGCTTTGTTGTCAATATTCTGTCATGATGACATCTGCTGAAAACGTTTATAACTTTTTAGTTCAAAAGATGTAGGGCATTTTCCAGAAATTTAATCCTCACTAAGATACCTTCTTCTTAGTGCCTGTTTTGAGAGGTGGAAGGAAGTGAAAGGCGCCTTGTACTTAACCACTGAAAACAAGCACAAAAAGAAGACTTTAAAAGCACATTTGTGGGTGGCACCTGTGGCTCAAAGGAGTAGGACACCTGCCTCATATGCTGGAGGTGGCGGGTTCAAACCCAGACCCAGCCAAAAATTGCAAAAAATAAATAAATAAATAAATAAATAAATAAATAAATGCACATTCATAATAAATAGGACTTTATAGTGATAATATTCTGTTGACCAATTTAATCATTTACTTAGCCACCTAAGAATTAAGTCAGTTAATTCATGTTCCATGTTCCCAACATTATATCAAAACCTGAGAGATGGCTGCCATATAAAGATGACTTCTATATTTTCCGGAAAATCTTTATTGAAGACTACTTCCTTGCAAATGAAAAGCACCTTTTAGAACATACAGCAACACAAGAGTTTATCTCAATTAATTACTACATTTCCTTAAAAGAGAATTATTTAAATAAACTCTATTTCCTCATTTGCTTTTACTTCCAGAAAATTAAAAACCAAGTTTAAGGCTTCATAATAGCAATACTCTTAATGTAAGTGGCTAATATATTCATATCTTTCTCTTTAGTTTGGTTGCCTTTAAACATTTTTTTCTTTTAAATAATTTCCTCGCACACACATTTTTTCTTTTTTCTTTTTAAATTGCATCCAATACTTGAAAAGAAGAGAAGTTATCACTTTTTCACTCCAGACATTCTTATTTTTTTATGCATTTGACTATGTAATTTTTGAGGTCATCCATTGATGGCACATTTATTTCACTATACAACTAACTGCCATTTATAGAAACAGATAAAAAAGAATCTCATTACCTATAGTAAGTCCTGGGCTTGTATATTTGAAATGTCAACACTGTGTCACAGGATTACACTGCAGAGGAACTTGTGGATCTTATTTGCAGTCCTGGCAAGGGTTGTACATTATGGACTCTAGAAATATTTTGTTAATTCCACTGAGTTTCCCAGTAGTGAATGTGTGTTAGAAAATATCCTCTTTCTGGGCAGAACTTCCCATCAAGAAAGACAATTAAATAAGAAGTTTCCATCAATGGAATTACTTGGATGATGACTTGACGTAGTGGCATATCCTAGCACTAAAGAGATTAGAATAATGGTAGCAGCCCTTGGCCTGAGGTCAGATATGGTGACTGGATTTAGTATGTTAATTTTGGACAGTTATCATTAGAAGGGAGGTTGAAAGATTTATTGCAGACCCCAAACTTAAATAATTTCTAATTTAGCAAGACAAATGCCTATAAGCTCAATCATAACAGTTGGATTTAATGAAGTATAAAAATGAAAAATATGATGATTAAACAAGCAATGTTGGATATAAAAGTCAAAATCAACAGCTTCTATCATAAATAATCTCAAAATAGGGAGCAGTTCTCAATGAGATGGGATTATCCTGCCAATAATTTACCTGTTAATAATTGTAAATTCATAGTAAATATAATTCTGTAATTTATCTGTGAATATCTCTGAAATATTTTCAGTGGTGATGAAACCTATACCACTACTTTAAAGTTGTGTGTGAGTTAAATACGTAGAACATTTCTTTTTTTGTTTGTTTTTTGCCCTTTTTGGTGGGGGCTGGGTTTTAACTCGCCACCTCTGGTATAGGGGCCGGCGCCTTACTCCTTTGAGCCACAGGTGCCGCCCAGAACATTTTTTTATTTACTGCTTAAAAGTGAGCATTTGAGAAAAGCTTCTCAGTGGTTAACCTAGAAAGCACTTGGTATTCATATAGTGTGATCACGGAGCACAAGCACTATCCTTGAACTAGAACACTTTTAAAACTTAAAACTCCTAAAATCCCGAGAGTAATTTCAAACCCCCTGAAGTCATTGAGAAATGTTAACCCCCTACAATTCAAAGCCCTTGAACTGGAACAGTGTAAAAACGCTATCCACTTGGGGTATAGAAATCTGCCAAATAAAACACCACTCCCACTTGAACAATGAGCAAATGCTGACTGTACAATCGTAACTTCTCTTGAAACTCTTGAGGAGCGGGGGGCACAGATGCCCAGGTGACCTCTCTTTTGAAGAACAAGCCCCTGCAAGGAGAGCTGGGCTAGGCGCTCAGGGAGAAGGGGTGCAGGTTAGAGTAGAATGGCCCATTTGGAGCAAACTACCCCAGGTCCAGGTGGGTCCTGACCACTGCAGGGACCCTGGCCGGGGAGGGGGGTGTCCTTCATTCCATTAGGTGCCTGAGGGAAATGTTGGGGACACAGAAGGTGCCTGGAGGGATCCCCCTTTTCCTGGGAGTCTGGGGAGAAAAGGCATGGCAGGCTTGGCGCCTCTTTGAACCTTCACTGTCAGGTCACACACGCTTTAAACCACCCTGGGAGGAGCCCCAGACCATTGGAGGGGTCAGGAACAACTGGGCTCCCGGGAGAAAAATGTCTTCCCAATCTGGGCACAGGGCAGCAAAGCAACATGATCTTTTATTTATTTATTTTTTATTAAGTCATTTGTACATAGATCATGTATACATTTAATACCATCTAACTCCAGTAGGAGTAGCCCACATCACAAAATCCCAAAACTACAGATGCTGGCGTGGATGTGGAGAAAAGGGAACACTTCTGCACTGCTGGTGGGAGTGCAAGCTAGTACGTTCCTTTTGGAAGGAAGCTTGGAGAACACTCAGGGATCTAAATGTAGACCTGCCTTTGGACCCTGCAATTCCTCTTCTAGTTGTATATCCAAAGGACCAAAAATCATTTGGCAATAAAGAACGCAGCGTGATCTTAAGACCCTCTGCCAGTTCCAAGACCGAGGTCTCCCAGTGCAGGGCACGGGCAAGGAAATCCCTCCCAAGATCAACCACAGGGAGAATTTTACCCCCTGGCAGGGAAGATGGACGGTTGAGAAACCCTCCTCCTGGTCTGTCCGAGGCCCAGGAAGCCCCTGCTGCAGGCGCCGCGTGGCCCAGAGCAACAGCAACAGCAGGGGCAGGCGGGGACCTCGTGGGGAGGGAACAGCAGTGTGAGGCCACACTGAGCACAGGCAGAGAGCCCAGGGCAAGGTGGTCTGAAGCCGGGACACCCTGAGCGGACCGTCACCAGATGCCATAGCGGCTCCCTCCGGTGTTGACGCTGAGCTCAGGAGGAGTCACTGCCGCTCTGCTGCCCAGCAGCCTGCTCTGTGCTGGGCACTCTCAGCTCAGAGTTTGCAATGTACGGGATAAACCGATAATGTCACTGTTTACTCATCTGTGATCTAAGATTTCTAAATCTTTGGTTTGGTTTCTTTAGGAAAGAGCTGAGATAAGACGTATGTTCATTCTCAAATGTCCAAGAAAATTAAATAATACGGAAAAAAAAGAATAGATGGTTGTATCATACCTTTAACACTCAGAGACCCTTATTCTTGAGCTTTTCCCTGGATCATGGGAGACCACAGAGTATCTCCATCATACCCCTTGACTCGGCGTTCTTGGAATCGCTTTTATTATCATTAATAATTAACAACTATCCCTTCACATAAAAGTGATTTTGGTTGAGAAATTCCAACCAGTGTCCATTTGGAGAAACATCCTATTATGATTGAAAGGGTTCAGTCTCCATTTCTGTCTGAGAAAACTGAAATTCAGCAGATGGATGTAAACTTGACTTCCAATATGAACTCCGTGATTCTCTGCTTATTTTCAGGTACTACTGACACTTTTTATTGATACATCTTAGGTGTACATATTTGGGGGGTACATGTGACAATTTGATGCAGTCATGTAATCAAACCAAGTATATGTTTAACCTTAAATATTCCTTTTTTTCTTTATTCTGGGGACATCCTAATTTTTCTCTTGATCGCTATTATCTATAGTCACCTTACAGATGCATTGAACGGAATCAACCTACAGCAACTCTTGGTGTCACTGCATGGAAGGCTCTGCCTCTGTGCCCTGCTGTTCTGACAGGGCAGCTGGGAGGCTCACCACCTGCTCAGCACTTGGCCTTCAGGACGAGAGACATCTGTGCCTCTGCACTGTGCTGGGTCTTAGTAGCATGACTCAGACTTGAGCCAGCTAAGAATGTCCCCCGTTCTGTTTCTTCACGTTGAAAATCTGAGCATACCTCATCCTGCAACATGTTACAGAAAGTTCAGTATCCATTGCTATTTTCATTCTTATTTTGTGGAAGTATATTATAGCAAAATAAATTTGAATTTAGGTATTTATAGATTGGTAGTTTAAGGTAGGTGCAAAAATCCGTGTCAAGAGGTTAAAAAATTAGCAACTCTTTGGCGATTAACATCACAAGTACTCATTATGTACCATTTGATGCTGATCTTATAAGGTTAATTCTACTAAGCCATTCTATAATTTAGATTTCAAACTCTGGCACAGAGAATTAGAAGGCAAAATGATTTTTTTCTACTAATCCTCAAGGGGTGTTAGCATAAAAAATCCTCAACTTCTCATAAAGAAAATAATAAGTGAAAATATAGTACTAGGTTTGGCCAAACAAAAAATAAATACATTCATTAATTAAACAAAGTCTTCAATTCTTGAAAAAGCTTCATTTTTTTATGAGTCTCTCTCTCTCTTTTAATGTTGACTAGGAATGTGGTCAAGGGTATTGTTGAAGCTGCAGCCCATGTTGAGTTTGGAGATCATAGTAGACAATAATAATTGCAGGCTAATTATTTGGCTAGCACCTCTTTCCATGGAAAGTTAATGAAAAGCCAGAAATGATAAGACCAGTTTGAAAGGAAGAGAGCAATTCATCAATGCTAACACTGCCAAAAAAAAAATTAGTGAATTTCTTCACACTATCATAAATAAGATTTGTGTTTTTCTATCTAGAGCTGCCCCCAAAATGCATCAAAGAAGTAGATTTTTTACAGACATACCTACATGAGTAACTTCCACAGTATCATTTTACACTGTCGCTGAAGTAGTCCTTTTCATATAAATTGAAATAAGCATGCATACAAAGGCCTATAATGAGTAGGGAAATTTAACCAGAATGTGGAACAACCCTATGGTTTGTATCAGGTTCAGAATATTTATCATCAGCTGGAAATCTGGCTTTTCAAAAAACGTGCATGCATTTACATCCTAGCAAACTGTTTATCTCAATTCAAAAGATCACTTATTAAAGCTTATCTGTATATTTGCTTATTTGGAACTGCTTATTAAAGGAGATGAATATCAACATTAAGCATTTTTAGTGCTTGAAAATGCTTAAAATAAACCACACTCTCACTGGAAATTCTTATTTTGCTTCTACAAGGCTTACCTGCATAATCAAACGCCAAAAAGGCTTTGTGAATTTGACCTTTGTCATCCATTTATCAGACTATTAACTCAGTCTCGCACCCATTTTTAAAAGGTTAGAGTCTCCTGTGCAATGCCTCCTTCCAATTAAAATGAATTACAGACATGTAGACACTGGGGTACGTGCTCACTAGTTCTGATTTTAACGGCCTTTGAGACCAGAAACAGAAAAGGCTCTCGACCACAGTCTGTTTGGAAGTTGCGATCTCTTATATTTTTGAATGCTACTATGAATATTTTTTATTCCATTCACAAGAAAACTAGTCATATTACAAATAATTAGTCTGGGGGCTTTTTAATACAAACAACCTGAAATCATAGCAGTTGTCTTATCTAATTATTCCAGATACTAATGTTTGCATTTCCACCAGTAGTCTTTCATAATAGTAGATACATCACAGAGCTGGGTTTTAGAAGACACATTTTCATATTAATCTTAGACATACTTCTAGAACAATCAAATTTCATTATTTAATAAGAATATGCATTTATTTCTCCTTCAAGAAAATGCATCAATTTAACAATGAAAGTCAGATGCAAAAAGCAATTGGCCTTACTTTTGTACTCTAGGTGAAAGCCAGCGGCTGCCACACTGATGTCGGTCTGGAAATGCAGATAGAGTTGGTTGGACGTGCTGTTCAGCAGAGCCGGCACTGTGGTACCTGAAAGAAATGGCGTAAATGCAACTTTTACCCTGCATGCTTACTCACTTGTCTAAATATAAAATATGACAGGGTATTTATTTAGAATTGGTATTTATTTAGAATTATCTGATCATCATATATTTCAGTATCAATTTTAATCATGGCATGGTCTCTGTGTACAATAAAAACTCACCCATCATTCCCTCAGGTGCCCTCAAGTTGATATGATTTCTACCACACTTTTTATGGTACAAAACCTCTGACTTTGCCCATCCATTTGATTTTTGCATTGTTGTGACAATGCAATCTTCTGCTTTAACTTTTATTATTATTTTTTAAATTTTGCTTGACCTGAACATTCTTAGAAGAGCTGAAGGGAGCAGCCGGTCAGGGTGGATGCCAGTCATAGGTACTAGTCATAAGACGCTACTCTTGACTACCAATCCCTTTTCAATTCCCTAAGGACTCACGCTGAATACCACTCCTGGGAATGAGTACACCCAAATGTGTGTGCAAAGGAAAATGTAGGTTGATTTGTACACTTGGGCTTCTTCCGCTTCAAATGTACCAGCCTGTGTGAGAGTAGCTAACCCATCGGAAAAGGGAATACACAGCCAAGGATAAGGACAGAGAAGAAGCGAGGGCGGTACAAGGTGCTGAGAAAAAGAAACCTGTTCTTCACTCAGAAGTTTAAGATTCTTTGGTAGGATAGATCGTAACATAGAAAAACAACAGACAAGTTTAAATAACATTTTCTCCTGACGTGCAGATATTCGATATTCTACTGTATCGAAATCTTTCTCTAAATGAGTACCGTGTACGCATACTAGATGTTAGGAAAATATCCTTCACGTCAAACCACGGCTGCACAGGTGCGTTGTTGGAGAGAGCAAACCTGAACACAGTGCTGGTGTTCAAAGAAAGAAATTGTATTTTAAATAGCAAAGCAAGGGAGTAACCTGATAACTCTCTCCATCTTTCACTCTCTGCTTAAACGAGTCTGATGTGCCCAATAGCTTTGGTTCCCGCAGTGACTCCAGGCTGGGACTGCGGCCGTGTCTCCACACTCCGTACACGTGGCAGGCAGGCAGCTGAGCTCCTGTCCGTTTCTTTCCCACCTTGACCATCAACATTGTCGGCAGCCACCTAAGCCTTGCACTGAAGCTCCCTCCCTCCTTACGACCTGGCACTGCCCCCCAAGCAGCCAGCAGGTCCCAGCTAACCTGTGCCCACACCTCTTCCAACATCCCTTTCACTGATTTCATCTCACCGTCTTCACGGCTGTCACCTGGAGGAAGCCGGCAGTGCCCCAGTGACCTGGAGGACTGTGATCATCTCCTCACACGTTTCCTCAACCTGCTCTTGTCTCTAATCCACTTCACCTCTATTCTGCAGTCACAACACTCTTTTACAGAAAGGGATGACGATGTCGTGTTAAAGTTCTCCCAGATTCCTGATCACCTTGGACCACCTTTCAGCCTCAATTTGGCCCTCAGGCCCTGCGTGGTCTGACTGCTGCCTGAATTTCTAGCTTCTCCTCATTACTTTATTTTTCATAACTTACTATTCTTGTTTCAAGGTGTCAAGGTGCCCCATGGTCACAAGCCTGGGATGCTCTTTTCTTCTCCTCACGTCTGTTTTGCGTTCTCTTTCCTGCTCATTCAGACGTCACCCTAATTAAGACACTCCCTTGTTCATTCAACAAACATGCATTTATTGGCCAGATAAAACCCATTAACACCCCTCCAACCATACTAATTATTCTCTGCTTGATACAAAGCAGAACCTTCCCCGACTAGGAAAGAGCCCCAAAGACTTTCATTTCATTAAATCCTATGATAAGCAGGACGGTGCCTGTGGCTCAATGGGTAGGGCGTGGCCCATATACTGAGTGTGGTGGGTTCAAACCCGGCTCCGACCAAACTGCAAAAAAAATAAAAAATACAATAAAAATCCTATGATAAGCAGACCAATATCTTGCCATTCAAAATATGAAACTGCTACCACCGTAATTAGTTTTCTGCCCTGCTACCATCCTCTTCATCTCCTGCTTGGGCAGAGGAAATGTCTTTAGTCCGCTAAATTGTCATTGGTTGTCTCCATATGCATTCATTCTGCATGCCATTATAACACTCTTTTTACAACGAGGTGATGCTTGCAAAATTTATTTCTAGATGTGGGTGTCAGAAACACTTTCCAATAAAATTCTAAATCAACTTCATTTCACTTGGAGAATTCATTGTGGAAACTTAATCTCCATCATTACTGGGAATTCGTTCTCTTCGTCAAGGCAGCCAACTTTGGGGTCCTCGACTATTTCCCATGTGCTCACACAGACCCTTGAATTTATTTCACACTGGCTCATGCAGACCCTTGAATTTTAGTGGTTCGAGGCCGCCATGCACACCTTTACAGCATGCTCTTTGACAATTTCCCAGCCCCAAATCTAGCCTTCCAAGTTCAGCCTGCTACCTTTCTTTCTGAGGTTCTGCCACTTCCTTGAGGTGCTGCAAGGAATTTAGTCATCCTTAACTCTGGGGGAAACCAGCTCCAGGATAACCTTCCTTCTTATCAGTCACTCCAATCCCTTTAACGTTAAGCCTTCACCACCTTCTTGTCTGCTTTCAAAAGCTGAGAATTTTTTCTTTTTAAAAATTGTTAGTGAGTCACTGGGGCTACAAAGGATTAGGTTCCACTGATCACATTTGTTAAGTAAAGTCCCTCTTACAATAGTGTCCTGCCCCCAAGACTTGTGCCATACACTGTGACCCCCAGCCTCCTCGGTTCCCCCCCCCCCGCTCCCTCAGTGACTACAGCAAGGAGGGGGGGTTACCCCTGGGAACCGAGACTTGCTGCTTCTGGACCCAAGGATGGACACCTGATTCTCTCCAGAAGGAAGCTGGGAAAAAATCCTAGTGGAATGAGATGAAAGAGGCTGCCACAAATGCAAAGGAATTTCTGTTGGTATCATTCTGAAGATAGAATAAGGATTTTTCTTTGGCCTTGGATTGGCAAAAGGAATCTGGGTTTACACCGAGTTCGCACATGTGCCTTAACTGGTAATGTCGGCGTCTTCGGCCAATCAGTACGCAAACTGTTTCTGGCATGTGTTAAAAGTTACAGTGAGAAAAAAAATAGCACTCCACATCCACTCTTTCTGGACAGGATGAGTGTCTGCGTCTGGTGTGTGCTGCCTGGGTACAGCCTTTTGAACTGTGGATTCCCTGCTTGCAATTCAGCATCTGCTCGTCAATTCATTTTTCCCGCTGCCAAGGGTGGCTGGCCGTGTGTGTGGGGGGTCATTTTAGGCCTGAATCGTTGGCACATAATTCATGTAAAAACACAATAAGTGTGTGTCGGACGGTGAATAGTCAAAAGTGTTTGCAGATGTAGTTCCTTGTTGTTTGACCTTGGTTTGATAGATAGATAGGTAGATGGGCAGACATGGATAATTTTTCAAACTGGGTAATTGTAGGGAACACACTGTAAGCCTTTCCTTGCTAGTCGGCAAACGTCATGAAGAGAGGTGACTCCATAGTAGATAACGGAGCATAGGTGACACGATGCTGTGAGGAGAGTGACTTGACCTGTTTCCAGGTTGAAAATTAACCTCTCTGAGGTACACCCCTCATCCAAGCCTCAGCCTCTACCTTAAGCCATGTGTTGGTTGCACAGCTCAAAACAAGGTCCACCCACAGCCGTGGAAGGAGACTGGTGGGGGAGTAGGAGGGGGGCGGGGAAGTGGGAGCAGGGAAGTCGGTCCAACTCAACACCCTTCAAAAATACCAACATTAAGCAATTTTGTTCAGTGTATAAAGTGATGCCTACTGAACTAGTGAACTTCTGTTGAATTATTTTTGCATTATCAGATAATATTTTTAGAAAGAATAAGACATTATTATGAATCTAAATATTTTACCCAAATATATTTTTATTAAAACCACTGCAGTACTTTTAGCCTAGTTTCACCTGTAATTTGCGGTAATAAGTGACTCCCATTTTCTTAAATCCACTTAACTATTAATAGAAATTATTTTAAGAATTACTTTCCTTCTTTACTTTCCATTTGCGTGTCTCCTACCCACGGCTGGAGCAGCAGCTCACGTTTCCCTTCCTCCATGAAAACCACCAGCCCACCCATGTTAATTGTGATAAATCTCTTCTCTAAATTCAAATGTATGACTTCACTTCTCATTTCATGCTTGGTTCCGTTTTTTCAATTGTTCTGTCTTTGGGAGATGACACGATAGCTTCCTCAAAATTTATTTAAACACTCCTAGCCCCCAGCATAGTAATTTCCCAAGCAGATATGCAATATCCATTGTTGCATTTTTTTTGCTGGAGGGGTGGTTGTCCACCTCCTATGGGTGTTTTGCACTGGGATCAGAAAAGAGACTTCCAGTCTGGCTCTGACATAAATTGGATCACCAAAAGCGCTGAAAAAATATTCTACTATGTTCCAATTCTATTAAATAAAGATAATAATAAGTCTTTTATATGTGCATGATGAATGAGTTGTACATATGAGAATGATTTGTGAATTATCCTGTTCCCTGTAAATGTGATTATTAATTGCAGTAATTCAATTCGTGAATGACATTCCTATTTGGACTCCTCTGCAGAAAACAGTCATTTGCTATACTGTATATGAGGCCAGGTGGCACAGAGCACAGCAGAAACCTATTAGTAGGAGGAATAGGAGAATGCTTTGGACCGGACACCTAGCCTCAGCTGGACGAACTAGAGGTGGGAAGATGCTGTGGACCTGGGCACCTAGACTCTGCTGCACCACCTAGAGGTGGGCACATGCTATGGACCCAGGCAACTAGACTCAGCTGCACCACCTAGAGGTGGGAAGATGCTGTGGACCTGGGCACCTAGACTCTGCTGCACCACCTAGAGGTGGGAAGATGCTGTGGACCTGGGCACCTAGACTCTGCTGCACCACCTAGAGGTGGGAAGATGCTATGGACCCGGGCATCTAGACTCAGCTGCACCACTTAGAGGTGGGAAGATGCTGTGGACCTGGGCACCTAGACTCTGCTGCACCACCTAGAGGTGGGAAGATGCTGTGGACCTGGGCACCTACACTCAGCTGCACCACCTAGAGGTGGGAAGATGCTGTAGACCTGGGCACCTAGACTCAGCTGCACCACCTAGAGGTGGGAAGATGCTATGGACCCAGGCACCTACCCTCAGCTGCACCACCTAGGTGCTGGGAAGATGCTGTGGACCTGGGCACCTACCCTCAGCTGCACCACCTAGAGGTGGGAAGGTGCAGTGGACCCAGGCACCTACCCTCAGCTGCACCACCTGGAGGCTGGGAAGATGCTGTGGACCTGGGCACCTAGACTCTGCTGCACCACCTAGAGGTGGGAAGATGCTGTGGACCTGGGCACCTACCCTCAGCTGCACCACCTGGGGGCTGGGAAGATGCTGTGGACCCGGACACCTAGCCTCACCTGGATGGAGGGCACCATATGAGCAGAGGGTTCTACCTTGGGATCATCTCATGATGGACTACACGATTCTTATATATGCAGCTGAGTGATATTTTTTAACATAGCCACAGACAGAATATTTTTGATAATTTTATTTCACTGTGAACTAGATAGAACAATACATAACAAAGAAATACTCTCAGCACACTGGTATTTACTTCTCTTTAATAACTGTCAGCTACAAATCTGTATGCATTTTTCTCTATTGTATGCATTTATAATGTGTAATCTGCCTACTTCCAAAACTGATGTTAATGGCTTACACTGGAAGACCTATCCACATATGCCTGACCAGATGAAAATAAAAAATAAAACACCGAATGTTTGAAATCCATAAATCATTTTTCCTCAAATATGTACCTTGTACAATGACTCATTCTTGTTTGTTTTTATTTAATAACTAATTCATAAAATATGTTTAATATCTCTTTTACAAATATTTTTAAAGTACTACAGGAACAAAAAAGTTTAAATGTTGATTATGTTTTAAAAAACACAAATTTAAGGCTGATTTGACTATTTTGTCATAAAGCATTTTTAAAAACTCACTTAAAATTTTTATTTCTAACTTAAAGAAAAGTAACAAGAATACAAGTAAAACACTGAAATATCCATTATCTCTCTACAGATAGAATAATTAATTTCTCTCTATCATATACACATATATATATACATATACAGATGCATATGCAAAATTATTTTATTCTAAACCATTTGCTGGCAAGTTACAAACATACAAACATGATGAATTGTTCCTTGTAAAATCTAGTATGCATTTCTTAAAACATTTCTCAAAATAAAAAAACTAACATTGATGCACCACTGCCATCTAATCCACCAACCTCATTCAAATTTCCTCCTTCAGCTAATAACGGCTCTAATAGCAAAGGACCCTAACCGGGTCGCTGGCTACAGTCGGTGTTATGCCCCTAGTTTTCTTCTGGCTAGAAGATTTCTTTGGCTTTTCCTTGTCTTTCATGAACTTGACACTTTTGAAAAAACATACAAGCAAGTTCTTTATGGATTTTTTTTTCAATTTGAGTGATGCTCTTTAGCATTAGATGCAGGCTATACATTTTGGGTTAGAATATCAATACAGGATGCTGTATTCTTCCTAGGACATCTTATCTACTAACTCCTCTGCTGGGAGGCAGCTGGTGCTGACATCACTGCCCAACACTGCTCAGTGACATTGTGACATGTTGGCCACTTGAAATCAGCTGTGAAGTGTTTACACCACAGCAATTGCAATGTGACCACAAATCAAGCTTTTATTTTTTTCGAGAGCCAATTTCTCATTCTCTAGTGCACACCATGTCCCATTAATTCACTTGATGAATGGGGGGTCTCTGCTGGACTTCTCCTCTCTGAAGGTATTACTTTTCTGCTTGTTAATGAATAAGGATTAGGTGGGGATAGGAGTGAAGACTTAAACTAGGACAACCCAGTTCCTCATTTAGATTTTACCCCTCATTTAGCATCCATGGTGCCTTAGCCTGAATTGTTCATCATTTTACTACACAAATTCCCAGATGATGACTTTCTGACTCTGTCATCCCTCCCTCTTTATTAGGCAGCATGTTGCAGCACGGGAAAGCTTTGTCCTTACTCATTTTATTCATTTTTTGATCTATTTGTGTCAGTGTTCATTCATAGATTTCTATTTCACACAAAAGAATTTATAATGTATTTTTTGCTATTATAGTCTTGAAATGAGCATTTCTCAAAAAAATCCTATCTCCTTTAAGAGAAGAATAGAATATAGAGTGATATTTAGAAACTCAAGATTTGGGTACCATGTAGGTTTATTGCTGCTGAGCTATTAATTAATTTATACCTCTCAAAAGACAAAGGTAGGAAATATAGCACGAACACATACATTTTATTTATGTCTATAGCTATACATAGTAAAACCACAAGTTCACACCAACAACACAACCAGATCCATTCTAGCCCTCCTCATTTCCATTTTTGTAACCCCTTCTCCAACATCAAGAGCAGTGGCTCACATTATCGTCAAAATGTGTACTTTTCTCCCATGTATGTGCCTAATCTTCCAGTCTCGCTGGGAACTTGCTCAGGTCCTATCCGCCTGACCCCTCCCTACTTTGTCCCTAACTGTACCAAAGACTTCTGATAAATACACTGTGAAAGGAAAGCTGAACATTATAAAATATTAAAATTCATACTACCCCTGACGAAATTAATTCAAACTGTGAACAAATCCTTCTGTGTCCAAAGAAGCACTCGCACTTCACAGGTACTTGACCAGGAACTCACACAGAGAAGGCCCACAGCCAGGTGTGCAATGAACCTCTCCCCTTAAAAGTTGGACATACAGCCCTCAAAACAAGAGTCTGCTCCTTCTGGAGCCTGCATGGGTGAGCTCAGTCAGCCAGAGGCTGGTCCTGTTTCTTTCTGCCACTAGACCTTGGGGCTTAGGTACTGAGGCATCTCCACAGAAGGAGAGTATGAGATTGAGAGAGAAGAAGAAGTAGATCCCCCGCAGTTTATCAAAAACATTGCAGGGGCAAAGATGGAAGGCCCCTTTAGACACCTGCTCTTGATCAAAACACACAGAAGGAAAGAGACAGGCAGAGAGGCTCTACTTGGTCCAGTACAAGGAGAGCAGAGGCAGAAGAGAAGAAGAGAAGAAATGATTTCGTGGTGTTCCTTTCCTGCCGTGACTGTGCTCTTTAGATCCCTCACCAATCAGAATGGTCATTCCTCTTCCTTTGGAAGAATAAGTGAGGACAGAGTGACCAGACAGAACTGTGTGGGAGATGCACATGACGTGAATGTTCTTTTCTCATCTGCTTCCTTATACCTGAAAATATTGGCTGAAAAATTCAGTCCAAAATTCAGTCCAACTCTTCTATTGAAATGTTAACCTATTCCTAATGCTAGTTAGAATATATAAATTCACACATTTGAAGCTAAGTTCATTTATGATAGTCACTTAAGGGAAGCTTTAATATGAGGTTGTCATAAATCTGTTGAGAAATGCAAATATGTGTGAATGATGAGTTTTGATCCTTAGATAAAACATGGCAAAACACACATTAAAAGTGTTTTATCAATTTAATTTGTGAAATGTATGATAGGTGCTAGAAATTGTGCATGACCCAAATAAATGAATATATTTTCTAAAGAAGTTTAAATGTCTAGAGATATAAGGGTATGTTACACAAAAATGAGCAGTGCAATTCCAAATTTGAGTATTTTGAACACAGAGACAGCAAAGACCTGCTTGACTGTCATTATGTACAGTATTTACTCTCTCTTTATGATCTCTCTGGCCATAATTTACTAACCTACTATTTTTTTAGGAATCCTTTTTCCCCACCCAAATATTTGGAAAAAAATACTACTTTTCATCTTCTTGTAATATCCAACAAGTACTAGTGATACTACTTTTGCACCAAATGCTATAATTAGGTTATATTTTGATATCTACATACAAATTTTAAAATTGTGTTACTATTTTCAGGGATAGAGTCCTTATCTTTTACTACTAATAAGCAAGGTGCTAGATATATAGTTGGTGCTTTAAGAAACCATATACTAGACTGAACTATTATAAGAGCTCTCCATCCAGGGGGAATTAGAGAAATTTTACAGTAGAGTGAGCCCTTGAGATTAACCTTGAAGAACAGGCTTGAAATAAATGTTTCAAAAGATATCAATACTACAAACATCTCAATACTACAAACACATCAAGACTACAAACCTATCAATACTACAATGGAGATTATCGGTGGTGAATAATGATAAAATGTTAGGCAGGCATCTCATTGCCCATCACCTTAAATAGTCATGGTCATGGCTGTGTAGAAGCATATTTTTATTTGCTGACAGCTGAAGATGAAATCCCTGAACATTTAAAGTTAGAAAGTCAGAGTTGAGGCAGATATTGTAAATGTCCTGCACACATCCATTTTCTTTTTCTAAAAAAGCTGTTAAGAATAGAATGGAGATGTTTAGTGAAAGGAGATACACAGTTAGAAAGGAAATTCCAGCCTCCCTCTGCCATGGGGACAGACCAGGGTGAACCAGAATTCACGCTGAGAGAGGATACCCAGAAAAAATAAAGTCTAAAAAAACAAAAGCCTTCTCAGAGAAGCCCCAGGGACACACCTACAAAGTCCTCCCATAGTGACTCAGCTCTTAAGAATTTGTAAAAACTTAACTTCCTGTGACCTGGAAACTAACGCTTGCTTACGCTTCTGTAAAATACCTGCACCTACACCTGCATCCTCCAGTTCTGTTCAAGGAGGGAAAAGACAGAGTCAGTCGGGGAGCTTGGCCATTGTTGGACTTTAGTCTGCTATGGCTCTGGCGGCTGCAATAAAGTCCTCCGCCCATATTTTGTTGTTCAAGTGATTCTTTCTCCACCAGGCCCTTGTCTTCCTGCAACAATACCAGTGAGCTGGAGGGACTACTCTACTGTGGAGCAGGGGGACTCAGAAAAATATTTTTATGTGTCTTCTAGGACAATTCTGTAATGCCTAATCTTTGCTCTTCATTTGGAAAACAAGGCTAGCAATGGAGTTTAGTTCACAGTGCTGTGTTCGGGATCAGATGGACAGACATTCCAATACACATGTACAGCCTACACGTTCAGTGCTCAGGAAATCATGACTCCCATTAGTGAAGCTGAGTGTGTTAATGCCACATAGACGGTCACCTGTCTGCAGGCAGGATAAGCTGCTGGCATGAAAGAAAGAAAACAACATCAAGCTCTGAATAAAGTTCAGGGAGGGAAGGCTTGCCCAGGCATTTTGAAAGGAGAATCTTGGATAGAGGTGCATTTGTGCCTGCTTGAGGTGTGAGGAAGAGCAAGAAAGGATGGGACTGTGTTGACTACAACTTAAGGTCTGACTTCTTAGGAGCAGGGAGGCATCTGTGTCAAGGGTTAAGATTTTCTACAACTCCTATGTGACAAAATGCTGTAGACCACGGGCCTAACGGAGGCCCATGACACAGTGCCATTTTCCCAGGTTACTTCCTCCCGGGCCTTCCTTGTCAGAGCCTAGAATTGTGTCCCAACATCAGCCTGGTCCCCATCTCCCTCTGTCAGCAACATGTCCTCCCTATATGGCCATCTTGAGAACCTGCCACACATAGAGGCTGAGCTACCTAGCACTCCCAAAGAATGCAGCCATCTTTGTCTCTCTTGTGATTTTGAATCTTGCTTCAAGCTGTTCAACATTAGAGAAGCCATTAGGGAGACATTAAGAGGAGAGGGGAGGGAGGGAGGATATGAAAGGAGGGAGGGCATTTGGGGGGACCTCACCTAATGTGCATGATGCAATGGTATATTTCAATACTATTAAGAAATGAGTATAATTCTGATGGATATGTTACTTAGTTCAATGTAAGCATTTCACATTGTATATCAAAGCAGTACCCTGAACCCCATAAATGTATCAATGTACAAAGTTATGATTTAATAAAAAATAATAATTAAAAAATAAATAAATAAATTAGAGATTATGCAAATACAAATACAAAGGAGACAGTCATTGATTAATTTTCACTTGCTAGGGCTACATATGAATTATACAAATTATGAGAAAGCTTATTCTTGATACTGTGTATATGTCGATCACTCTGATCTTTCTAGACCATATTGGAAAAATAATTTTAATATGCCTAAGCATTATGACTTGGCTCTTACAGAGCAAGAAGTATCATAGCAATCATTCTTTCTTTATTCAATATTTCATTCATTAAAAAAATCTGTTGAGGGGAGCGCCTGTGGCTCAAGGAGTAGAGCGCTGGCCCCATATGCTGAAGGTGGTGGTTTCAAACCCAGACCCAGCCAAAAGAAAAAAAAAATAAAATTAATAAAATATAAATCTACTGAGCACTTTAAAAAAGAAGAAAGAAAGAAAGAAAGAAAGAAAGAAAGAAAGAAAGAAAGAAAGAAAGAAAGAAAGAAAAAAAGAAAGAAAGAAAGGCCCATGTTGAATGCTGCTTGTTTTGTTTTCTAAGCATTTGCACATTCTGGTTCACAAACATCTTACCTGAGAAGCTTCCCAGCCTGGGTGCTGCCGCATCGCCACCATCATGGATTTCCAGGGAGTCCCAGTTCTGTTCTGTGGCAAAGCTTATTACTTGGATCTACCAAACCATAGCACTGCATTAATATTTATTTCTGGCTTAACAGCATTAGTCTAATCAGATGAGGTTTGGTGTGTGTGTGTAAACATAGGTATATACACATTTTGCATATGTATGCACACACACATATACACATATACATATATGTGGCAAAATGAGAGAAAATAAAACATAAAAGAACATTCCACAATTTCTAAAAATGACACCTGTGATAGTTTTTATCCTACAAAAATTGATATTTTTTATTACAAATATAGAAACATGATTAGAGGCATTTTGTAGAAAAATTAAGTATAGGCAAACAGATTATGATCCATGTATTTAAAATAACCAATACAAAATGAAAAAGGAAAGAAGAGAGGAAAGGAGTGGTAGGGAGGGCAGGGGGAGGAAAGGGAGGGGAGAAAGGGTATGGAGGAAGAGAGAGAGAGACAGATGGAGAGAGAGAAGTCCATGGATCCCAGCTAAACCCTGTTTGTATACTCCGGACTTCAAGGACTTACCTGGATTCCCGAACCTTCTGTCACTGTGATCTTCCATATGCAATTTAAGTTGTTACCATATGGCTCAGGGTAGCCAGGGGACAGAATTGTACCTCTCCTCTGAGTGAAATTGCCACTGCAGGGGACTGGAAGACAAAACTGTATTTAGTAAAAGGGAAGTCCAATGAGCACAATATTTTTGGCATTTAGTTTTCTTTGGCTGTGTGATTAGATTGTGAGACAAACTTTACATGGACTACGATACTTTAAATGACATTTTTAGCAAAGGTAAAATTTAGTCTGTTCTCTTTTAAATTAATACTGTCATTGATTATTATCTATTATGGTATTAAGTTGAAGACCTTGGATATATAAATAAATCTTTCCCAATTCTCTAAGAAGGGATTGTACCCAACAATGGAATTTTGGATCTGAATTGTGTTTAGAATAATTTGTCCACTGTAATTTAATGACCTTGGCAGAATATTCTCTTCTCTAAGCCGACACACAACTCCAAATGGTATTAATGGCATTTATGAGCAAGTCCAGAGAGAAGAAAAGACAGTTAAAATGTACAAAGGAATTCAAGTGCTAATCATGATTGCACTAGAGTTTTCTACACAAATGAAGCAAATAAACTGTAACTAACAGTGTCATTGTTATTCAGGGGCATCAACCTATTACTTCTCAAACACTCATCAGCATTGATTTATTAAAAGGACATTGCATAAGTGATATTGCAAATCTACATTATAATGATTTTTCCCTAAAATGAAATTATGTTTTATATCCAAGACTTTAGAATTGATAGCATACTTAATGAGCAGTAAAAAGGAAAACATGCTTTTTCCTGGTTAATCTGACGAGTTGTTTTATGGAACAGAGTAATTTTTAGGGTTTGGCTACTTGGATTATTTATAGTAAAATAAAGTGTGCTCTCTACAGGCCCACATGATGGGCTTATGTGGACTGGACAGAGGGCAGCTCTTGGGCAGTGCTGAGAACTTCTGGTCCCCAGACCCGAGCGAGGTATCATGACCATGGATGCTTCTTACCCACACAGCTGGGGATCGTGTCGTTCCACTGCGCCAGAGCATTAGGTACTGACTGACAGCGGAGTGCTGTGGAACCCTGCAGGAGGTAGCCGGGGTTGCACTCAAATCGGACAATGGAACCTGCAGAAAACTCAGAACCAATTCTCCTTCCATATCTGGGCTCAGGCACAGAGGTACACTGCGTGTCGCTTGTTCGAGGAACAGCTAAAGGCAAAACACAGAACAAGGTCGTCTGTATCTCCATCAAAAAAGTCAAGATATTGCCTTGAAAACGGGTTCAATACGTGTCTAAGCAGAGCCAGTGCAGTATAGGAGTTATAAATGATAATGTCTCTGTCAATCTCCATAGAGAGTGATTGGGGGAGAACTTTTCCATGCACATTTCCCTTGTATCAACCCCAGGGATCACCACTGTGTTCTCATTGCAAATGAGAAAAACAGGGCTTATGAGACTTGATGCCTCATGACCGCAGATTAAAACATTTAAGCAATTAAAACTAACTAAGCACCCAAACCATCATGCCAGTATCAAAAGGATGACTACAAATTTGTATTTATGCTCAAGAACCTTAGAGTCTAGTGAGAAAAACCTCTTTTTAAAATTTGTCATAACATGGCCATTGATAAAATTAAAATTAGAATGACTGTATGACCCAGTAATCCTATTTGGGGATATTGATCCAAAGAAATTAAAATCAAGATCTCTCAAAAAATTAAAGAAAAAAAAAAAGGAAAGAAATGCCTGCACTCCCATATTCATAGCTACACCTGGCACAGCAGCCAAGATACTGAATCAGCTTGTCTATGACGAGACAAGATACTGAGTCAGCATCAGTGTCCATGACTAGACAAGACACTGAGTCAGGTTCAGTGTCTGTGACTGGACAAGATACTGAGTCAACATCAAAGTCCATGACTGGACAAGATACTGAGTCAACTTTATCCATGATGAGACAAGATACTGAGCCAGCATCAGTATCCATGACTAGACAAGACACTGAGTCCGCTTCAGTGTCCATGACTAGACAAGATACTGAGTCAGCTCCAGTGTCCAGGACTAGATACTGAGTCCAGTGGCAGAGTGTGTGATGAGACAAGATAATGAGTCAGCTTCAGCATCCATGACTAGATAATATACTGAGTCAGCATCAGTGTCCATGAGGAGACAAGATGCTGAGTCAGCTTCAGTGTCTGTGATGAGACAAGATACTGAGTCAGCGTCAGTGTCCATGATGAGAGAACATATTGAGTCATCCTCAATGTCTGTGATGAGACAAGATACTGAGTCAGCGTCAGTGTCCATGACGAGATAAGATATTGAGTCCAGTGTTAGAGTGTGTGTTGAGAAAAGATAATGAGTCAGCTTCAGTGTCCATGAGGAGACAAGATGCTGAGTCAGCTTTAGTGTCTGTGATGAGACAAGGTACTGAGTCAGCATCAGTGTCCATGACTAGACAAGACAATGAGTCATCCTCAATGTCTGTGATAAGACAAAATACTGAGTCAGGGTCAGTGTCCATGATGAGATAAGATACTGAGTCATCCTCAATGTCTGTGATGAGACAAGATACTGAGTCAGCATCAGTGTCCATGACGAGATAAGATGCTGAGTCCAGTGACAGAGCGTGTGTTGAGACAAGATAATGAGTCAGCTTCAGTGTCCATGAGGAGACAAGATACTGAGTCAGCTTCAGTGTCTGTGATGAGACAAAATATTGAGTCAGCATCAGTGTCCGTGACTGGACAGGACACTGAGTCAGCTTCAGTGTCTGTGACGAGACAAGATACTGAGTCAGCATCTGTGTCCATGCTGAGACAAGATACTGAGTCAGCTTCAGTATCCGTGATGGGCATCGTGGCAGGCATCTGTAGTCTTAGCTACTTGGGAGGCTGAGGCAAGAGAATCGCTTCAACTCAAGAGTTTGAGGTTGCTGGGGGTATGACACCATGGCACTCTACTGAGGGCGACATAGTGAGACTATCTCAAAAAAAAAAAAGAAAAGAAAAGAAAGAAAGAAAACCAGGAAGGTACCTTGAAGACATGATGCTAACTGAAATAAACTGGCCTGAGTATAGAAAGTTAGCAAGTGCACATGAGAAACATGGAATCAAACTATTCATTTTGGTAGGGAGAGGTCTCTTGGATGTCACTGCTGGGAGCAAGGCTGGTGACATCCAGGCCATCCTGGCCACTGCCTTGTTCTGTTCTGCAGCGTCTTATTTTCACACCACAACTCGCCCTGGTGAGGGGTGGGAGATAGGTTGTGCACCCCTGAGTGGTCACTGAGCATTTAGTGAGACGGTATGTGCTGTAAGAGGGCGCTCTACTCAAATGCACTGGAAATGAAAAAAATAAATAAATAAAGCAACAAAGACCAGGGTTCCAAAAAATATCCCAACTGGCGAGGACATCATTCTGCCTAAGTGTAGGAGGCAAGAAAAGGCAAGTTCTGGCATCTGGCATCTGGCAGTCTCCCGGCACCAAAAGGGCCCAGGGACACTCTCTTGAGATCATGTGTATTTATGCTTCCTGACAAACCATATCAACAGCACCATGCAAACCTCAAAATGAGGCCAAGAAGCCCCACCTTGATTAACATGAGTGATAGCTCTTGAGTAATTACAGTTAGATGCCTGCTCTGTCTCTCTACCTGTTAGACCAAAATTAAGGCATTCCATAACTTAATGGCCCAACATTACCTAATCCTTAGCAAAATCATGTTGCCTTTCAACCTCCCTGAACTCCCTAGCATGAGCCCAGATATTAAAACAAGGCTTGTTGGGGCTTTCTGAGACCTTTCTGGATTCTTTGGGATGTTTGGTCTTCATTGCTGTTGGAAGGAACAACCGTCCCGTGTGTGTGTGGGTGTCTTACAGTCTTCAGCGTAGGCACTGCCTGGTGGGCCTCCGTGCAGTGTGGGTGAGATGACTGCTTATACTGGACACCAGAATCTACAGCACATTTCCTCATTTATCAAAAGGGGTATGGGACAAAGTCTGAAAACACTTCAGCTGGCAAAGAGGCCTGTCACACACTTACACAACAGTTATGTCCTCTGCAGTGTGTGTGCTGTCCTTGGGACCCCATGCTTCTCCGTCCTTGAATTCAGTTTTTCATTCTAAAGTACATTCCTTTGAGAGAATGTGTTTGTGTGCTTGTTTTCTTTAAAAATAATCCTTCTGGCTGGGTGCGGCAGCCTAGGCAGGTGGATTGCCTGAGCTCAAGGAATGGAAGACCAGCCTGAGCAAGAGTGCGACGCTATTTCTAAAAAAATAGCCAGGCATGGTGGTACGTGCCTATAGCCACTCAGGAGACTGAGGCAAGAGAATGGCTTGAGCTCAAGAGTTTGAGGTTGCTATGAGGTATGATGTGACGGCACTCTATGGAGGGTGACAAAATGAGACTCTTTCTCAAAAAAAAAAAATCCTCTGTCTTCACAATGCTTTTCTTAACACAATGGTATCATTTTTATCTTTTTCACTGAATCTGAACAATGACAAACCATCTTGGAGTAACTGCTGCTAAGGAAGAAATGCTCTCAACAGTAAGTCAGAAGATGGTTTTGATTAAACTGTGCTTCAATTAGGTGTTGAAATGTTTTCTATCAGAAAGAGAAAGTTAATAAAATTTCATACCACCTAAAAGCTATAGTGGAAAATTAATGATGTATGAGAATTCATCTTTTCTTCACATGACTAAAAATGAAATACAGAATAATTATAATAGTCTATAAGGTTGAGTATCCATTATAAAAAATATTTGATTTTTCAAATTTCAAGATTTTATAGATTTTGGAATATTGCTTAGGCATGATGAGATATCTTGGAGCCAGAACCTAGGTCTGAACCCCAAACTCATTTTTGTTTGTTGTACCCCTTATCCACATAGCCTGAAAGTAATCTCATACAGTGTTCTCAGTCATTTTGTGGATGAAATAAAGTTTTGACCCTTCACATGAGGTCAAGTGTGAAATTTTCCATTTGTGACATCATGCCAATGTTCAAAAGTTTTGGATTTAGTAGTACTTTGGATTCTAATTTTCAGGTGAGAATCTGAAAAGGGACCTTCAATCTCTATAATAAAATACAGCTTAAAATCATGTTTGTTGCATATATATGTTTGAGTATTTTGTTACAGTTGAAAACAGCATAAAGGAAAAAAACTACTTATGAATGGCAGCTCCCACAACTATCTCAGGGATTTTTTTATGAATACAAAGAAGTACTGCCCACGGCTGTGGTGGATTATTTGGGAAGTGCCCACTACTGTAGAAACAGTTCTACTCATCGGAGTGGCTTCAAATACAGCGTCTGTTGTTTGTATATTTCCAGGATATCATTGTCATTCCCAGCTCACAAAGATGAGAAACACAGCATTATGTCACTATGAAGAGATTCTTCAGGACCTTCATATTTGACATTTTCAAGGAAAATAACAATAAATGAATGGTACGTGGATAAAACTTTGGAGAACATTTTGTGAGGAAGAAGTTTGGAAAGTGAAAAAGAAACCAATTTTAAGTACTTGGGAAAGTAGGACAGAGGCAAGCTATGAAGTTGAGATATCAACTCTCCATGTAATGTTGGGGTAGGGGGAGTCAAACAATGTTCTATAACTTTTCCTTCTCAGCCAATATGCTGGTTGCTGCCCTTCACCTGGACATTTCAGACAGCAGCAGAGAGAAATTCTAATCTCTATTGTAATTATTCTCTATTTTTTAGTAAATGTTTCACACTGCTGTGAAACAAAATTGAAATCGGCGCAGTGGAAAGTGAGCAGGGAATAAGGTCAGTTTGGAGTAGAAGTCATGAACAGAATGATTGACTTCTCGGGCAGACCACAGTGCTGCTTCAAAGACCAGATGCTTTTCTCTGGGGCTTGTATGGTACTGAAAGTGGGCACTGCATAAAAACAGAACGTGATAGATTCGTTAATCATCTTTCCCAGCACAAATGACCTCAATGGCAGATACATCCACGTGGGTATCCTGCCCTCCCTCTTTTAATGTAGACGTGGTAGAATCCTCAACAAGAAGAAAATTATTACAAAATAGATCTGAATGCATATGGGAATAACTTGCAATATCCAAGTGAATCAGTTCCTATTTCAGTTAGTGACCAAGGGACATTTTCTATTCCTCAAAATCACGTCCTTCTTACAGTTGAAAATCGGATCCAACAAGCCATTACTAGTCGATGAATTCAAACATATTGCTGAATTACAAAGAATACAAAGAAAACTTATGCTCAATCTTCTTTGTAGAAAGTATGCATTTAATAAGCTCTTGAGAAAAAAATGTGACCTTCTTAGAGTAGAAAAACCAATTCAGACTCACAATTCATGTCATCTGAATGGAGAAGTATCCTGAGAAAAATCAACAAAAACATGTATTTACATGCCTCGGAGAAAAACTTCTAGTGAAGAAACTCTTCATGTGCGTTCTTTCTGCTCAGACTTAAAAACTAAAAAATTATTTTTATGCTTTTAGCTCTGTTTATTTTTAAGAATGCTGTTCAATTAACTATATTAACAAGACAGTCTTGCCAATACGAAGGCTCTAGAAAAGATGTAAGCAAGAGAGTCTTTCAGACTAGGCTGGTGGGAGGCAGGGGCTGTGTTGGCTATGGCCAGGAGACAGAAAATGGTTCTGTGTCAGAGCTGGTGACCCAGCAGAAAATACTTGAAAAGGCACATTTATAAGCTGTGCATCCTGTATCTAAGTTGGGAGGGAGTATAATATGAAACATGGCTTCCTTTTCCCCTGAGTATATATCAACCGAGGAAGGCTAGAGGAGGCCCCTCTGCCATGCACATTTGGGGAATTCCAAGAAGCTAGGGAGTACAAAAGAGAAACTGTCTGCTTGCTGCCCAAAAGAAAATGTGCAAAGCCAAACACGTTCAATGTTAAAAGCAAGATCTGTGTTCCTCTTATGTCTTCAAGGAAGTTTGCTTATGTGGAAGAAAGTGAGGCTGTGGTTTGGCCTGGAACATGGGAGCCCTTACAGACACTCTAACATTCAGGGAGAGTGGTGAGGCTTCTCTCCAGGAGATCTTCTCACCGAAGCTTCTGCTTCTATGTGCTGTTTGCACCCTGCAGCTGAAGGGCTGGATGCTAATAGGAACCTGCTTGGCCTGAGCCACAGCTGGGAAGGGGGCTCTGTTGACACTGAAATGTGTCGGTGGCATGAGGTCATGTGTCTCAGCCTCCGTGTCACTCCCCCCGTAACTGGAGATGTGTGAATTGTGCATGCCCATTCCCTGTAGCTGGCCTTGCGTTCCTGACGACTCATTAAACAGCCGCAAACAGCAGCCGCACAAAGCTCTTTATGAATGCAGGATGGGCAACAAGCAAACTAAACATAGCAAAGCTTAATTAGGATCCTTCATACAAAGCCTCGGTACTTCTGCGTCTTCTCAGATTCAGAAAGATGGTAACGTGTCGTTGTTTAAGATGCCACATTATTAAGTAGCACAGTGTGGGGGGTCAGGAGGAGAAACCTGGAGATCTTGGCCTTTGCACATCTGGAGTCCCATAGGCCAGTTTTGCATCTGGTCACTGCTACATGTCTTTGTCACTGAAGTCGCTGGCAGTTCTTTATGCTGAAATCGTCTGCCTGTGTGCAAGGGTTAGATTTCCTATAATCATGGAAATGCTATATTCCCTGTGCAATTTCAGTCTTTAATAATTTATGAAAGTAGGAAGCTATCAGAGGTATGTGAAAGCACTCTTCAGAACATTTCTATGGGATAGACTTCAAATAATTTTCTAGGCTTCAATGTAACTACTATCTTTCAAGAAGCAATATTCAATCTCACTTTTTATATGTATTAAAAAACTTTTCCCATTGGTGTGAAATAATTTATAAATTGCATTTATGGTCTCAGTTCTTTACCTCCAAAGGATTTAGTTTAGATAAAAAAGACATTAATTTTTGCATGAACTCAATGGTAGGAACAAAGTGAGAAAAAATGATGAGAACTGTATGAAATAGAGACACTTTCAGGGTTATTGTATATTCTTAAGTACAAGATAAATAGGTCCCTTCTGTTTATGATTTTTTCTTTCTATTTTTCCATGTCTTGTACCTTATAATAATAATGTATTGCTTTAAATAAAGAAACATAATTTTATACCTACTTTGTGAGGATGACATTTTAAGATGGAATAGGCCTTAGGCCAATTTATGAAATATTTTATATGATTATCATAAAAAATGCCAAGAAACAAGCTCCTGATAAAGGCAGACAATGCCTGAAATTTGAATATTTCCAAGGGGAAAAATGTCCTTAAACCAGTGGTCTAGTTTCTTTTTCTTTCTTTCTTTCTTTCTTTCTTTCTTTCTTTCTTTCTTTCTTTCTTTCTTTCTTTCTTTCTTTCTTTCTTTCTTTCTTTCTTTCTTTCTTTCTTTTTTTTTTTTTTTGCAGTTTTTGGCCAGGACTGAATTTGAACCAACCACCTCAGGCATATGGGGCCAGCATCCTACTCTTTTGAGCCACAGGCACCGCCCAAGAAGGTCTAATTTCCTTGCATGGCACACCAATTTTGCTTTGTGTTTCTGTTTTGCAAAGCAACACAGAATTTGAATAAAATTAGAAGGGGAAAGTGGCAGTGATACAGAGTCTGGAAGTCTGTCGTCTCCAAATCCAATGTGGAAACTGGATCCCAGAGCTGGGGCTGGGGCCCCGTGGGAGGTGTCTAAGGCCTGGCAGCACATCCCCTATACAAAGTCTTTTAAAGAGTGTGTTCTGTCTCAGGCTGGTCTGCCGAGAATTGATGTTAAAAGGAGCCTGGCAGCTCCCCTCCCCCTGTTGATCCTCCGGCTCCCAGTTGCCTTTCCTTAATCCCTGCAGGAGCAGGTGCAGGCAAAACCCTTCCCATGCAGCCTGCAGAGCTCTGAGCCAAAAGGAACTCCTCTTTCCATAAATTACCTGCCTCAGCTATTCCCTTTATAGCAACCCAGGCAGACTAAGACAGGTCGGCTACTCAAACATGCCACCTCTAACAAAGTCCATTTTCAGAGATTCTGGGTAATTATTTTAAATGTTAACAAAACTTAAACCAACGTAACTGCTTTTAATTTGATAGAATCAGCAATCGATCAATTGCTACTGAAGTAGTATCAGGGAGCTCCTTGCCTTTTATTGACTCGGGGAAGGCCTTGCTCACCCTCTTCCATTACTCTGTCAGCTCACTGCTGAGAACTGGAGGGCTTTCATTGTGAACTATTCTGAGGGCACGCACCTTGCAGCTTGTGACTATTAGAAATGATGTATAAATTGCACGGCATTGTTACGCTTCATAACTTTTTGAGAAACAGCATTGTCAGAAGTGTTTTCTGGAGAAGTCTTTATTAAAGGAAAGGTACCCTTGCAAAGAGATAATTCTCTTCCAATTCTGAGAAAATATTTAAGAGTGGCCAGTAATCTCTCTACCCTCCAGCAAAATCGAGACCTAGAAAAACTAAGTATTGCTTCTTACTTTTGAACACAGTTTCTCTCTGAAGATGATAAGCTCTTTTAGACCTCAATCAGTACAGCCATTACAAATTGCATCCAAAGATTTTTTGCGTACTTCTGAAAGGGTATGAACAGTGTATACCATATATATTTTTTTAATTTATCATAATAAATATGTTTTAAAAAGGTGAACTTTAATAGGAAAAAACTATTCACTTTTCAGGATCTTGGAGCAGTCTCAAGTATCTTAAATAAGCCCTAAATTAAAAAAAGAAAAAAACAACTATAAAGATGTAAAAGGGCTAAAATATAATTAAAAAATATACAAACAAAATACATACACAGGATAATAGACACACAGTGATTTAATATTTTGTTTGGCTTTGTTAAATTGCCTTTTAAGTTGGTTTTTATAATAATATAGAATGCATTTTAAACAGTCACTAAAAGATAAACTATTTTATAATACCTCACTAAAAGATAAACTATTTTATAATACCCCACATAATTAGATGAAATATTATATTTGAACTTATTTTGGAAGCTAGGAAGAGCTACTGAGAGGTAAGCTGACCAATATTGTTTTCTTTAGAATGCAGGATAAATGAGATATTATTGAGTCCTTGTAGTAGAAATATCAAATTCAGGTGTCAAAAGAATTGGAATGTTTTTATTAATAATTTTTTTGATGTAGTCAAGTTTTTATTGATTTTTTTTATGGAATCATAGCTGTGTACATTAGTTCAATCATGGGGTACAGTGTGCGGGCTTCACATGCAATCTGAGATATTTTTATCAACCTGATTGACATAACATTCAAGAGATTTTCTCATTTACTATGTGAAAACATTTTTGATCCGTATTTAGAAGTTTTCTCCTGACCCTTCAAATATGCACCACACATGTGATCTCACCCTTTGTCCTATCTCCCCCCACCCTCTCCCTCCCCTTCCCTCCCTTTCCCCCTTCCCCGTCTTCCTGTGCAATAAATGGATTGTAGCCTTCACTTGAACGATAAAGAATTTGCCTCATATTAGAGGTGTATAAATTGGATACTTTTTTCTTTCATTCATCCTTTGTAT
>CAUYON010113923.1:0-17831 GCA_963573935.1 Arctocebus calabarensis
AAAAAAAAAAAAAAAAAAAAAAAAAGACCTGAACTTTTCACCAACAATGAATGGCTCTTCCATCGCAGCTCACATAGCACTGTCTGTGAGGGAGTTTACAAATAACTGTACTGGAATACTCTCCCTACTCACCTAATCTGGCCCCCAGTCACATTTTCTTTTCTTTTCTTTTGCAGTTTTTGGCCGGGGCTGGGTTTTAACCCGCCACCTCCGGCATATGGGGCCAGCAACCTACTCCTTCAAGCCACAGGCGCCGCCTGCCCCAGGGACATTTTCTTTATGTAAAGATAAAGGAACTGTTGAAAGGGAGATATTTTGATGACATTCAGGACATCACAGGTAATATGACAATAGCCCTGATGGCCATTCCAGAAAAAGAATTCCAAAATTGCTTTGAAGTATGGACTAGGAGCTGGGGTGGACACATGGCTTCCCAAGGGGAGTACTTCGAAGGTGACCATAGTGATATTCAGCAATGAGGTATATATACAGCGATTTTTCTAGGATGAGTTCATGAACTTAATTGTCAGACCTCATATGCCTATATCAAAATATCACATGGACCTTACAAATATATGCAACTATTATATTATGTTCCCATAATAATTAAAAATAAAAATATTAAAATGAAAAGAAAATCAATCACAGTAACTCATCATATTAACAAAAGATTAAAAGTATAATTATCTCGACTTGATACCTATTGCTCAGTGGCTAGGGTGCCAGCCATATACACCGGGACTGATGGTTTCAAACCCAGCCCAGGCCTGTCAAACAACAACGACAACTACAACAACAACAACAAAAATAGCTGGGCGTTATGGTGGGCGCCTGTAGTCCCAGCTACTTGGGAGGCTGAGGCAGGAGTATTGCTTAAGCCCAAGAGTTTGAGGTTGCTGTGAGCTGTGATGCCACTGTACTCTACTGAGGGTGACATAGTGAGACTCTGTCTCAAAAAAAAAAAAGACTCTTTTCTCTCTCTGCCCCTCTCCCCCCATATCTATCTACCTCTCTCTCCTCTCCTCTCCTCTTTTCCTCTCTCTCTCTCCCCCCTCCTCCTTAATGCTGCTCTGCAGCATCCCCCGAAAATAAAGACCTTTTGTACAAAAAAAAAAGTATAATCATCTCTTTAAGCACAGAGAAACATTTGACAAAATGCATCATCCGTTCCTGACTAAATCTCTTAACAAACTAAGAATAGATGGGATGGGCTCGGTGCCTGCAGCACAGAGGTTATGGCACCAGCCACATACACTGAAGGTAGCGGGTTCAAACCCAGCTCAGGCCAGCTAAACAACAATAACTGCAACCAAAAATAGCTGGGCATTGTGGCTGGTCCCTGTAATCCCAGCTACTTGGGAGGCTGAGGCAAGAGGATCGCTTAAGTACAAGAGTTGGAGGTTGTTGTGAGCTGTGACACAACAGCACTCTACCAAGGGTGACATAGTGAGGCTCTGTCTCAACAACAACAACAAAAAAACAGATTGGATCTTCCTCAGTAGGAAGAAGGCTACCTACAAAAGACCTACAGCTAATAACACATTGACTGATGAGAGATGAATGCCTTTCCCCAACATCAGTAACAAGTTGAGACTATCCAGAAATTATAGTCAATGAAACAAGGCAAGAAAAAAGGCATCCCGATTGAAAGTGAAAATGTTAAACTCTCATTATGCATGGATGACATGTTGTTCAAATATAAAATCTTTTAGAATGTACAAAAAAGCTACAACTAATACATGAATTTAGTAAGATTATAGACTATATACTCAATACGTAAGAATCAATTGTATTTTTATATATTAGCCATGAAAACCTGTATATTTTAAATTTTTTAAATATCTAAAATAGCATCAAACTATGAAATAGGGATAAATGTGATGTAAATGTGCAACACGCATATATTGAAAACTACAAAAGATGACTAAGAAAAATTTAAGAAGACTTAAATATTATAGAAAGATATACTCTACTCATAGCTTGGGAGGCTCAATAATATAAAAATATTAACTCTCTTCAAATCAGTCAATAGATTCAGCACAACTCCAACCAAAATCCCCAGAGGCTTTCTTACAAAAACTGACAAACTGATTCTAAAATTCTGTATTCATTTGCAAATAATCTAAACTTTAAAAAACTTTTGGAAAAGAATAACAAAGTTGAAGGTTTTATACTATCTGATTCAAGATTTAATATAAAGGTTCAGGAATCAAGAAGGTGGTATTGGCATGAGGAACACATAGATCAATGCAACAGAATAGAGGGTTCTTGGCTCAGCGCCCATAGCTCAGTGTTTACAGCACTGGCTACATACACCAAGGCTGGCGGTTCAAGCCTGGCCTAAGCCTGCTAAACAATGACAACTGCAACCAAAAAAAAAAAAAAAAATAGCTGGGTGTTGTGGCAGGTGCCTGTAGTCCCAGCTTGGGAGGCTGAGGCAAGAGAATCGTTTAAGCCCAAGTGTTTGAGGTCGCTGTGAGCTGTGACACAACAGCACTCTACTGAGGGTGACATAGTGAGACTCTGTCTCGGGAAAAAAAAAGAAAAAGAAAGAAAGAATAGAAGGGTCCAGAAATTGACCCACGAATCTGATCATCTGATTTTCAACCAAGATGACAAGGTAATTCCATGGGGGGGAAAATGAAGTGATTATTATACTATATAATATAAATGATGTAGTCAAAATTGGATAACCATATTCAAAAACAAAACAACCTCCATACAAGTTAGACCTCTATTTCATGCCATATGTAAAAACAAAATCTCAATGAATCATAAACCTAAAGGTAGGATTTAATATCTTTAGATCATTACATAGCAAACTAAATTCCTCACTGATACAGAGGGGTTCCTAATGTTAAAATATGAAGAATTATATAACTTTCTTTCTTTTTTTATTTATACCTTGGAATAACTTCAACAACCTATTAAAGCTGAGCAATCCAACAATAAATAAATTTGTTTAATTTTGTTTAACCCAGAAATATACACATATATTTGACCATGGAGCCTTTTATTTGCACATTAGAAATAGTCTATGAAACACATTTTCAATACCATGATCTTATTCAAATCTGCCCCTCTAAATATGAGAAATCTAATGCCCCGAGGTAATATTTCACTGCATCAAGACTGCGGGTCTAATGAGAGATGTATCCAGGCATAAATCCTCTGCTTCTTGCACTACACAATAGATTATCATTTTCATTGATACAGAACATGACTTGAAGGTTTCATAAGCAAGTAGTGTTTCCATTACTTCCTGGACCATCTTTAGTAAAGCATTTATCATCCTATAGTACAATAATCTATTTTCTCCATAAGTATGATCATTCTTTCTTCCCAGGGAATGTGAAGTGATTATTTTCGTTATGCCCAATTGTTTTATAACCTTTCATGGAACCAGAAGTAACAATGAGGAATTTGTATAGGGTGCTTAATAAATTTCAGATACTATGCTAAATGCTTTATAAAGCTTCTTCTATTTAATTCCCACATTCTCTTTATGAGATAAAATACACCTTCTGTATGGAATATTTATTAAAAATTATAAGTTGTTGGCTCGGCGCCTGTGGCTCAAAGGGCTAAGGCGCCAGCCACGTACACCTGAGCTGGCAGGTTCGAATCCAGCCCAACCTGCCAAACAACAATGACGGCTGCAAACCAAAAAATGGCCGGGCATTGTAGTGGGCACCAGTATCCCAGCTACTTGGGAGGCGGAGGCAAAAGACTCGCTTGAGCCCAGAAATTGGAGATTGCTATGAGCTGTGATGCCATGGCACTCTATCCAGGGTGACAGCTTGAGGCTCTATCTCAAAATAAATAAATAAATAAGCAAAAATAAAAATTATGAGTTGTTACATTTTCAACAAAAGTGTCAAAAACATACATTGAGGAAATAGTCCCTTCAATAAATGGTGCTAAGAAAACTGGCACCCATATGCAGAATAAACTAGATCCCCCACTATATAAAAAAATAAATCAAAATGGATTAAACTAAGACCTGAAACATGAAAGTACCTGAAAAAAACACTGGAGAAATGCTTCAGAACATTGTTCTGAGTAAAAAAATTTGGGCAAGACCTCAAAAACACAAGCGACCAAAGCAAAAATAGACAAATGAAATTAGATCAAGTTCATAAGCTTCTACACAGCAAAGGAAATAATCAACAGAGTGAAGGAACAACCTACAGAATGAGATAAAAATATTTGCAAAGCATTTTATCTGGCAAGGGATTAATAATCAGAATATATAAGGGACTCAACTCAGTAGCAACAAAACTAAATAACTGAATTAAAAAATAAGCAAATGATCTGAATAGACATTTCTCAAAGGAAGCTATGTAAATAACCAATAGATATATGAAAAATGCTCAACATCACTAGTCATCAGGGAAATGCAAATCAAGACTATAATGTGATATCATAATACATAATGTGATATCATAATACCCAGGTAAAAAATGGCTATTATCAAAAAGATCAAAAAATAACAGGAGCTGGTAAGGCTGCAGAGAAAAAGGAACTCTCACACACTGTTGGTGAGAATGTAAATTTGTACAGCCATTATGGAAAACAGAATGGAGGTTCCTCAAAAAACTAAAGTTAGAACTACTATATGACTCATCAATCCCACTGCTGGGAACATATCCAAAAGAAAGGTAATCAGTATATCTAAAGAGGTATCTGCCCTCCCACATTTATCACATTGCTATTTGCAATAGCCAAGTTATATAATGAATCTAAGTGTCCATTATATAACTTGGATGGATGGATAAAGAAAATGTATTTGCAAGGGTCCAAATCAAATCTATCAAGTATAGGACATAAATGGCTTAACACAATAATCAAGTAAATGAGGTGAAAACTACATTAATTAGTTTGATGTAAAAACTCCAAATTGTATAAAAAATCAACACATTGTACCCCACAAATGCATAAATGTATTCATGATCTATGTGTATATGACTTAGTAAAAGGAAAAATAAAGAAAATGTATATATACACAATGGAATGTCATTCAACCATAAAACCAATGAGATTTGCAGCAACATAGATGAAGCTAGAAGATATTAAGTGAAATAAGCCAGACACGTAAAGACAAATATTGCCATGTTCTCACTCACATTGGCATTAAAAAAGTTGACCTTATGGCAGTAGAGTAGAATGGTGATTACCAGAGTCTGGGAAGGGGAGGGCGGATGAAGAGAGGTTTGTTAACGGGTACAAAAAATGCAGCTTGATAGAAAAAATAAGTTCTAGCATCCAACAGCACCGCAAGATGACTATAGTTATCAATAATTTATTGTATATTTCAAAATAGCTAGGAGAGAAGTGTTGCAATATTCTCAATACAAAGAAATGATAAATGTTTTAGGTGATGGCTATCCTGATTATCCTGATTTGATCATTACACATTGTATGCATGTATCAAAATACCATATGTACCCCCCAAAATGCTCAATTATTTATCAAAAACCCAGGCAACTACTCTAAGAAATAAAAAAATGCACAAAAATTGGGCAGCAGCTGTGGCTCAAAGGAGTAAGGCACTGACCCCATATACCAGTGGTGGCGAGTTCAAACCTGGCCCTGGCCAAAAACTGCAAAATAAATAAATAAATAAAAATGCACAAAAATTATGTTTTTAAAGGTTAGAAAATAAAGTATATCAGTGGTATAAATGTTTAATAATGGAGTAAATCAGTCATAAATATACAAAAAGTAAATTTAAAGACAGCTTTACTGGGGGTGGCACCTGTGGCTCATCGAGGAGGGCACTGGCGGTTTCAAAGGTGGCAGGTTCAAACCCGGCCTCAGCCAAACTGAAAAACAGAAAAATAGCTGGGCGTTGTGGCAAATCGCCTAAGCCCAGGAGTTGGAGGTTTCTGTGAGCTGTGTGATGCCATGGCACTCTACCAAGGGCAATAAAGTGAGACTCTGTCTCTACAAAAAAAAAAAAAAAAAGACAGTTTTACTGTAGGAATAAGAACCTAATTTAACCAGCATGATTTAATTTTTTTAAGTGGTGAGAGGTACAAGTCCATTTTCAGTCTTTCACATTTGGCTAACCACTTCTCCCAACACCACTTATTAGAGATGCTTTTCCCCAGTATATGTTTTTGTATGGTTTATTGAAGATTCTAGAAGCTAGTAATTTCATCCGAATATAGAACAAAACTCACTCTTCTAATAGGTGGCATCTGAAGATAAATCTAAATTTCTATTTATTTGTATCATTTATTTCAATTAACATTTAAAAAGTCCACTCCTAAAATAAAATAAAATATAAAACAGTCCACAGATGTAAGGCCAATACATCAAATGATACTATTTTCCAAGACTACTTAGGAAAGTATTAGTTATGGTCTGTTCTGGAAAACCAGCCACTTACATGAAAAAGTCTAAGACTATGTATTTTAAACTGCGAAGTTTTACCTATGATCTTCACCTTCACTATGGAACAAAATGAATCTCATTACATTTACATTTGCACACATGCAGTAAATAATCTTGTCCAATGAAACTACTATACACAGTAAAGACTCATTACATACAGTTACTCTACAGACCAGGTATTGGTCCTGCCTTCAACCAACAGTTAATAATGTAATTCAACCCATTAAAAGAAAGGGCAGTAGGCCCTTTGCTTTCAGCTGGTATTTTTAAGTCATTAAATTATTTCCATGTCAAGCAAAATCCTCTGGATGAAGCTGAAATATATGATTCTCAGTAAAGTATCACAAGAATGGAAAAGCTAATATCCAATGTACTCAATACTAACACGAAGCCAGTAGATGATCAAATTCACACTCACATAGGAGAAAATTTTATTTCAACTCAAGTTGGGGGACGGGGAATGATGGAAGAGGGCTGGGGGGGCTCCCACTGAATGGGCACAAGAAGGACGCTACCTAAGAAATTCAAATGTTATGATTTGGTTGTTTATACCCTCACATTAACCTGAAATTTTTAAAAACTGTATTTTGGAAGCATGTTAAAAAAAAAAAGAGAGAGAGAGAGAAAGAAATCCTACAGCAGTATTAAAACAGAAGTGCCCAACTTAAAAGGCTGGAAATTCTAGTCCTGGACTGGCTTTCTTGTAACTTGACATCTTCCAAGTACCATGAACTGAATCAAAGAGATCTTGGGGAAGAGGAATAGAAAAGGGATGTTGAAAACATTAATGTTCTTTTTTAATATAAAATCACAAATTCCTAAGTCCCTAAAAACATCTCCACTAGAGAGTGACTTGTGATTATACCGTTCTCCTTTTAACTGGTTTAATCAAATGACCTCTGTAACATTAAAGTTTTAAATCTGCAAGTGTAAACATTACATCAGAGTTCAGATGTCCAATAATGTGAATCTGGACTCCAAGCCTGGAAAGCTGCCTGGGTGCAGTGGCTCACGCCTATAATCCTAGCACTCTGGGAGGCTAAGGCGGGTGGATTGTCTGAGCTCATGAGTTCAAGACCAACCTGGGCCAGATCCAGAGCGATTGTCTGAGCTCATGAGTTCAAGACCAGCCTGGGCCAGATCCAGAGCGAGATCACATCTCAAAAAAAAAAAAAAAAAAAATAGGCGGATGTTGCGATGGGCGCCTGTACTCCCAGCTACTTGGGAGGCTGAGGCTAAAGAATCGCTTAACCGTAAGAGTTTGAGGTTGCTGTGAGCTGTGACTCCACTGCACTCCACGGAGGGCTACAAAGTGAGACTCTGTCTTAAATAAATAAATAAGCCTGGAGAGCTACTGGTCAACCTAGATGGCGTTCACACTGCCTAACTTCCACATCAATTTTTCTCTTTTCCTGTTATTTCTTTTATAGAAAGAAACTTTCTATAAGAAACTTTTCTGGGGAAGTAAACTTCAGCAGAACCCCAAGATGCTGCCAAAGTGCAATGCACAGAAGCTCAGCTCAGCGCTTCGTCTTTCCCTATAGCAGCCAGGCGCTGCTGCTAGGATTCACCTTTGCACACTTCTAGCAGGTCAGAGGAAAGGGGCTCAGTGAGAGACCATCCAAGCCCAAAGTGAGAAATGGGGAGACAGGGGAGAGCGCTGGGGGAAAGGAAGAAGATCGGGGGCGCCAGGCTTACTTCCAATACTTCCCACTCGCCCACAAAGCGGAACGAATGGGAGGCAGAAGAGCGCAGGACTTTCCTCAGGTGGATTAGCCTACGCGTTCCTCTGGACTGCCAGGAACCACGAGGTAGCTCCTGAAACTCTCCACCTGTCTCCCTAACACCCAATTCACGTCTCTATTTTCTCTTCAGCACCCCCACCAGGTAGGGACGTTGCCTGTGGGTTGTGCTGGGTCCAGACCGGAAGAGGGGTCAATTTGGGTTCCGCCCAGCCTAAGAGGGGCAGGGGAGATTTGAAGTAACCTGCTCACTCAGCAGTGATAGAATTGACAAGGTGGGAGCAATGGCCCTTCTGGCAGCACCATGTCTGTGACTGCTGCCATCTGCACACCCACAGAAAGGCCCCTGAGGTCTGGGAGCTCCCTCTTAGAGATCCAAGGCCTGTTATTAAAAAGAAACATGACACCAAACTAGTCCCGCTCTCACCCGACTTCCTCCTCCCCCAGTTTGGCCTCTTCCAAACGTTGATGTCTATCCTGCGGCTGACCTACCTTGGACCTGCCAACACAAAGTGACTCACTCCACAACCGAAGGCACCTACTGTCCCGCGCCCCTGGGGGTCTGGGCCAAGCGCTGAGTGGCTCCCGCGATTTGAGCGCACTGCTCGCAAGATCGTTACCTTGAATACATGCCAGCACCCCCACTCCGTCCCCACTGTGGCTAGGACTCTAGGGCCAGTGCAAAGGAGCGTGGGAGCTGGGGGTGCAAGGCAAGGGCTCTTCTTCCCCCACCAACACCGCCCCCTACCCCTACGCCAGCTAACGGCTTGCTGCCCCATCGCCGACTCTGACTATCTCTATTGCAGTCCCCTTTGGCTGGGAGAGCCGACTTGGGCTTCCCGCTCCACCGCCAGCTGCCTCAGTTCCTTTTCCTCCGCACGGGCTCTAGGATGTGAGGGGGTGATGGCTCTCGGAGCTGGGCACTCCTTCCTCCAAAGGTGGGCTGGCGGTTCCTCGAAAACGAACTGGTGGGTTTTCTCCGATGGACATATTTTGTCGCTGGGGTGGTGACACCCATGCACTGGACCCCAATGCCCTCCACACCGGGAGAAAGTCCCTAGTTAGCCCCTTAGTTCTCATTTCACTCCCTCCACCTGTGCGGAGGGAGGAAGACCCTGTAGAGGGAGCGGGGAAGAGCCGGTAGGAACCTGAAAGGGCCACTACTCAGCTGTAGGACAAGCCCTCTCGGTAGAGGGACGCAGAGGGTCAGAGGGGAGCAGGCACCCCTGGAAGCAGGGCCGAGACAACGGAGGCCGGGCCCCCCACTGGACAGTGACACTTTCTTCCCTCTTTTTTCTCTCGCTCTTTATCCCTTCTGAAGCCCCAAAAGAGGCAGCCAGAAGGAGTTATAACTGTGGACGCACAGGCTACTTATGGCTACCATACCCGACCCAGCTGTGCTGGATGCTGATGGCTCACGACCCGGTAGGCTGCGCTGAACACTAAAAATGCGAGTGAGGGAAGGAAGGGTTGACATACTCTTGAACTAGGCTGCAGGTCTCAAATTCAGTGCTGAGCACAATGCAAGATAAAGGGCAAGACCTCCCTCAAAGGGAGGGAGCATGGGCTTCAAGTTTCCAACTCTCAACTCACTCAGGTCCCCACGTCTAGGATTATTTCCTCTCAGATCCGAATCTGGGCCCCAGAACAGCACAGCGGAAAGAGTCCTTGGAAATGATCATACTACTCTTTCTATTTTATAGAGGAAGATCAGCCAGGTCTGTCACACAGTCCAACTGGCACAAGTTCTGAATTTGGCCTAGGGAAAAGGGCTCAAATGAAGTCAAGAGAAAACAATGATAGGGATGAGTGCAAAGGCCCACAAAATTGAACCTAGCACAAAAGCCCACCAAATGGGGCCAAGTGCACAAGTCCCGCCCACAAAGGGAGGAGTACACCAACCCGGAAATCCTAGACCCTTATATTCCCATCCCCCCCTTTACCCTCATGCTGATTTCCTTTTCAAATTCAGCCTACTGGCCCGGGAGTGAATAAACATCCTAGGTGACTATACTGAACCTGGACTCCATTTCCTCTTCTTCACTACTCAGACCCTGGATGGGGAGAAGCCCTGTCAACGGACCAAGATACACCCCATTGGACCCATTAGCCGGACTCTTATTCCAACTAGACAAAGAGAAACAGGGGACTCCTCTGTCCCCCGCCTGGAATCCATCCATTTATTAGTGAGGTGAGCATTTCGTTTACAAACCCTCTCTGAGCCTTTTAACCTCTCCTTCCCTTACTCTCCACTGCAACTCCTCTTTCCCTCTTCCTCCATTTCTGGGCCAAAAATTCCAATTGTCCTTGCTCCCTAAATCCAGCACCAATCAAGGACTTACCTGACGAGTCAGACTCGCCTGTCCGGTGCTGCCTAGTGCATGGGGATGCCTGGTGACCTCCCCAGCGCCAGCCTCAGCGGCCCTCTCCTCTTCATAAGTTCCCTTTTCATCTTTGCTTTTAGATTTATCTATTTTCCAGTTTCCAATATGGGAACCACTCAGTCACGGATTCCCCCTTCTTCCCCTTTAGGCCGCCGCTTAACTCATCTCAAGCCCCTTTATCTTCACCTTTAGGCTGCCTCTTAACTCATCTCAAGCACCTTTATCCTGACCTTAAACCTAAATGCCTCATCTTTTTTCTGTAATACCGCTTGGCCTACGTACAAACTAGATAATGGCTCACAAGGGCCTGAGAACGGTAACTTTAACTTTTCAATCCTCACTGACCTCAACAATTACCGTCTGAGATTGGGTAAATGGTCAGAAGTCCTTATATCCAGGCCTTCCTCTTCCTCTGACACATTCCTTCTTTGTGTTTGTCTTGTGAACCCTCTCAAATTTTTCTTGCACAGGCCAAACCAGCCCTTCCTGAACCCCCGAACCCCACAGATCTCCCCTATCTCCCTTTGACCCAGCAAACAACCCTCCTCCTTCTGCCCCCCCCAGCCTACCTCTCCAGCCTCATCCCTACCTGCAGAATTCTACCTCATCCTCCCTCTCCCCACCACCCACCACCCTCTGCCCACAGACTGGAAAGGAAACATGGTGGACCCAACTTCCCCACCTCGTAATAGATCTGGCCATGCCTTTGAACCTTCCACCTCCAGACCACCACAACCTCCGTATCCCCTCCAAAAAGTTGCAGGAATGGGAGGTACCATCAGGGTTCATGTCCCCTTTTCTCTCTCCGACCTGTCTCACTAAGTCAGAAACTAGGTTCATTCTCCACAGATCCCACAAAATACAGTTAAGAATTCAGATATCTAACCCAATCATATGATCTGACCTGGCATGATTTATACATCATCCTCACCTCCACCCTAACTTCAGAGGAGAGGGAACCGATCTGGACCCAGGCCCAGGGTCCACACCAAAGATCCACAAAGAACAGACAAAGCCTGCTGGAGGTAGCTAGGGCTGTCTCTCAGGAAGACCCCAATTGGAATTACCAAACTGATGCTCCTCCATCACTCCATAACCATATGGTCCAGTGTCTCTTTAAAGCCATCAATTATGACAAACTAAAAGAAATAACCAAAAAAAAAGAAAGAAAGAAAAAGAAATAACCCAGGAACAGGATGAAAACCCTGCCCAGTTTTTAGCCCTCCTTAAGGACACCCTCCACCACTATACTTGCTCTATCGCCAGAAAGCAATGAGGGCAAGCTCATTGCCAACATGCATTTTATCTCCCAGTCTGTTCCCAACATCACAAAAAAACTCCAAAATCCCCCCAGAGCCCTCAGACCCCCCCACCTGGCCTTCAAGGTCTTCAATAACTGAGAAGAGGCCTCTAAATGACGGTGCCTCTCTGAGATCCAGCTATTACCCTCCACCATTCAACAAGACCAGCTAGTTCTTGAAACCCCTCCGGACAGTCCAGAAAAGGAAAAGTTCCCCTGGGACCATGCTTTAAGTGCAGAAAAACTGGCCACTGGGCCAGGGAATGCCCAAATCCAAGACACTCCCCTGCCCCCCACAGCTGTGTCCAGCCCATAAAGGAAATCTGACTGCCCAGGTCTTTCTAAGGATCCAGTTCACAGTCACTCCCAGGACCTGGCTGAATTTCTCAACCTCTTGGGCTTGGCCGCTGAAGACTGATGGGTCCTGAAGGTGCAGGAGGGCCCTTGGATAATCACTAAAACTGATCTCCAGATAACTCTTGTGGTGGGAGTTAAGCCAATCTTTTTTTCTGGTTGATACTGGGGCCACTTACTCCACCCTACCCTCCTTCAGAGGTCCTTTACAACAAACAGATTTTTTTTTCTTGAGACAGAGTCTCAAGCTGTCTCCCTGGGTAAAGTGCTGTGGCGTCACTGCTCACAGCAACCACCAACTCTTGGGCTTAAGCGATCCTCTTGCCTCAGCCTCCCAAGTAGCTGGGACTACAGGCACCTGCCACAACACCTGGCTATTTTTTGGTTGTAGTTGTTGTTTGGCGGGCCCAGGCTGGATTCGATCCCGCCAGCTCCAGTGTATGTGGCTGGCACCTTAGCCACTTGAGCTACAGGCGCTGAGCAAACAGAGATCTCGATGGTGGGTATTGGTGGCAATTTGCTACACCCCCATGCTAACTCACTTTTGTGGTGCTCCCTTTCCAGACACTCTTTTTCACACTCATTCCTCATCATTCCTTCATGCAGCATCCCTCTACTAGGTAGAGACATCCTCTCAAAATGACCAGCAACCCTGACAATTCCTGCCGGCTCCCACCTCTCACTACCCATCCTATTCTTCTCTAACCCCTCCCCTAAAACTCCTCCATTTTCTCAATCTGACCTCCCCGTAGACCTTGTTGTGTGGGATACCTCTCTTCCTTCTATAGCAGTGGTTCTCAACCTTCCTCATGCCCCAGCCCTTTAATGCAGTTCCTGTGGGTTGCAACCTACAGATCGAGAACCACTGTTCTATAGCCTCCCATCATTCATCCATTATCATTGCCCTTTGACCCCAACATTCATATCCTTCCCTTAAACAATACCCAATCCCCACTGCAGCCTTCAGGGGCATTAGACCCCTTATCCTCAAACTCCTGTTGGCTGGTATTCTCAAAGCTACTAACTTCCCCTACAACATTCCTATCCTTTCTGTAAAAAAACTCAGTGTTTCATATCATTTAATGCAGGACTTATGGGCCATCAGTGAAATTGTTCAGCCTATTCATCCAGTAGTCCCTAATCCCTATACCCTCCTATCTACCATTCCTTCCAATACCTCCCATTACACAGTTTTAGATCTCAAGGACACCTTTTTTACCATCCCCATTCATGAGTTCTCCCAACCCCTCTTTGCCTTCACCTGGACCAACCCCGATTCCTCCTCCAGCCAACAACTCACTTGAATGGTCCTCCCACAAGGATTTAGAGAGAGTCCTCATTACTTTGGTCAGGCACTTCAGGCCGACCTCCAGCAATTACCATTACCAGAAAGTTCCACAGTTCTTCAGTACCCAGATGATCTCCTGCACAGCTCCTCCCCACTGCCTCCCGGCAAGACACCATTCACCTATTCTCTTTCCTTGCCACCAAGGGGTCTTTAGAGTGTTCCCTTCCAAAGCCCAGTTAACCTCTCCCTCTGTCCAACACCTCAGCATCCTCTTCCAGGAACAAGAAAACCTCATCCCCCCTGACTGCATTCAGGCCACCTCCTCCTTAATCCTTTCCCAAACAAAAATTGACCTCTTTTCCTTCCTGGGGGTTCTAGGATATTTTAGAGCCTGGATTCCCATTTTCATGCCCTTGGCTAAACCCCTATACACTACCACTAAAGGCCCCCCAACCAACCTCCTTGACCTGCACCAGCTTTGATCAAGTTCCTTTCTCTCCCTACAATCCTCTCTGTCCTGAACACTCTCCCTCCATCTCCCTGATCTTTGCAATCCATTTTACCTCTCAGTGTCAGAACACCAAGGATATGCAGGAGGGGTCCTAACACAGAAACCTCATAGTACTTGCCTCCTAATAACATTCCTCTCAAGACAGATAGAATTCAAAGCCCTGGGCTGGCCCCCTTGCCTCTGAGTGGTGGGAGCCACATCCCTCCTTCTCCTGGAGGTCCAGAAACTTACCTGCCATGCCCCCACATATCTACTTACCCTTCATTCCATCTCTTTTAAAACACCAACAGTTATCATCTTTACGTTCCTCACCTGGCTTACTCCAGCTCCTAATCCTCTTCATAGAAAACCCTGACCTCCACTTTCTCCTGGGCCCCAGCACGTGAACCTTAATCTCCATTAGCCACCCTCCACTCACATGACCCTCACACTTTTCAGAACTCATTCCATGATTGCTGGTCTTCAGTCATGCTAACATTACACCCTTTTCCCAATATCTCCTTCTTTCCCTTACCTAACCCTGAAGATACCTGGTTTATCAATGGCAGTTCTTCTAAGCCCACTGCTCATTCCATTACCAAGGCAGGTTTTGCCATTGTATCTTTTTCCCACATTATAACCTCTACTACTCTGCCCCAGCACCTCCTCACAACAGGTGGAACTGTTAGCCCTCACTAAAGCTTTACAACTTGCACAAGGCTGCTCCATCAACATATACACAGATTGTAAGTATACTTTCCACATGATCCAAAACCATGCAGCCATATGGCAAGAAAGAGAATTCATTACCACCCAAGGCTCCTCTATTGTCAATGCCACACTCATTAAAAGCCTCCTGAATATGGCCACTCTCCTGCAAAATGTGGCCATCATCCACTGTAAAGGCCACCAGAATAAAACAGATCCAATTTCCAAAGGCAACCAAAAGGCCGATATAGAAGCCAAATGGACAGCTCAATGCCCCTACACCCCCACCCCCACTCCAGAAGGCCAGTACTTGTCCTTCGATAAATTCTCTCTGGTATATACATCCAAAAAACAGGACAATTACTGGCATCTTCCCACATGGGGAGGATGGTTCTTTCAACAGAGAAAATGTATTCTTCCCTCCTCCCAAGCACAGAATATCCTCTCTTCCTTTCACAATAGCTTTCACATTGGCTTCAGGCCTCTTTACACTTTTCTTTCTCTGCTCCTTTCTCATCCATGACTATCTTCTCTTTTAAAACAGATAACCCTAGCCGGGCATTGTGGTGGGCACCTGTAGTCCCAGCTACTCAGGAGGCTGAGGCAAGAGAATCGCCTAAGCCCAGGAGTTGGAGGTTGCTGTGAGCTGTGTGACGCCACGGCACTCTACCAAGGACGATAAAGTGAGATTCTACCGCTACAAAAAAAAATAATAATAATAAATAAAACAGATAACTCAGTCTTGTTCAATCTGCACCTGGGTCTCACCCCAAACTCCCCCCTCCCACCCCGCTTCTCCCACATATCAGGCCTTGGGCCAACCCCCTCCCCTGGGAAATGACTGGCAGAATGACGTCACTCACATTCCCCCTGTACAAAAATACAGACTTCTTCTAATTTGAGTCAATACCTTCTCAGGGTGGGTCAAAGCCTTCCCCATGACTTACAAAAAAAAAAAAAAATCCATAAAGTTGTCTCCACCCTCCTCTACCACATTCCTAGATTTGGCCTCCCCAACTTCATTCAGAGTGACAATGGCCCAGCTTTCATTAGCCAGATCACCTCCCAAACCTCACAAGCCCTAGGTGTCCAGTGGTGCTTACACATGCCTTACAGGCCCCAATCATCAGGAAAAATAGAATAAATGAACAACATCCTTAACATTCACCAAATTAGTACTCCAACACAAACAAGATTGAATTAAACTCCTCCCCATCGCTTTACTCCACATTTGCTCTACCCCTCACAAACCCCTCTTGTACAGCCCTATTGAAATAATGTACGGAAGAACTATTATTCTAGGCCCTGGACTCCCTCCAGACTCCATCATAGGATAGCATTTTCCCATCCTCCAGGAAACCAGGGACAAACTTAGAAAAATAATAAACAAGCTCTTACCCTACCCTTAGCAGAAAAAATCAGGGACCAATGTCAGGACATCAAGTTTTCCTCTAATCCCCCTTTCCCCGCAGGACAATATCCCCTCTCTGAACAGGCCCTCACATTGTTCTCTACAGCACTCTATGACCATTCACCTCCTGGACCCCCCAGTCTGGATCCACTGATCCCAAATAAAGCTGTGCCCTGCAGAAAAACTTTCCACACTGGAAGACCTCCATTGGAAATCGCAAGTACTATTCCCTTCCAAAGCCCACCTTAAAACTCACCAGGATCCCTGAAGAGTGCACTACCTCCTAAATGTTTAACATTCCTCCCCGCTTCATCCCTTTTCTCCGTAACTTTTCTCAAGATGCCTGGCTAATCTCACACGTTCAAAACTGGGATGACCTCTTTGAAGGCTTTAGAGATCTGTGGCTACAAGGCACCTTCGAAGACTTTCACCCTGAGGAAACCCAGCTTTTCCTCTTCCTACTCCTTTTCCTTCTGGCTACCCCTCCTGCCAGTCCTGACCCTTCTCCTCTCCCCATCAACCCCGACTGAATGCATCGGTTGTCTTACCACCCAAACCTCATATTTCCATGAATACCTTACCAACCCCATTCCCACATGGACTATGCCTGATTCTTACCTCAGACCCCTTCTTTCACTAGCCACACTTACATGCCAGCACACTGCTATGATGTTACCAAAGCCTCTGCATGTTCTTACGGAGGAAAGAAGTACTAGACCAGCAAAATAATAGGCCCTGGATGCCCCCGAGTTGAAGACAGGACTACTGTCTGTTGGACCTACCTCACACATGTAGCATTATGAGATGGAGAAGGAGTCCAGAAAATAGCACATCAGCAAGAAACAAGACAACTCATAAAAAAACTCCTCTCTTCTAGTACAACCCCTCCACCCTGTAAAAGGTTAGACCTCACTGTCCTGCAAAACCTACAACAACATTTCCTTATTCCCAGCTTTTAAACACCTCCTTCTCAGCTGCCCTGAACTCTTCCTCTCTCCTGTCCCCCTCAGGAAGCTGGATGTGCCTTTCCTTATACCAACATCTTTTCAATCCCCTACCCGTACCCGACACATATAACTCTTCCATTCTGGCAGAAAATAACACAGCTCTGTTCGGCCCCATAACTATGGGCTTTCTACTTCTAGAATTCCCTAATTTAACCCGCTTCAATCTCACCAGCACAAGAGACTCTATGGGCTTTATTAAACTTGATCTCTGTACTCCCAACTTAACTTTTCCCTTGTCTAACTCCTCCTATGCCCCTCTGGGAATATTTTACCTCTGTGGCCACTCCATCTATTGATTCCTGCACACTAACCACTCTGGTCTTTGCACCCAAGTTTTCCTCCACTTCCAAGTCTCTTTTGTGAATGACTCCTCCCTAACTCAGGCCCTGATTCATCCCCCTACTTCCAGATAAAAAAGAGCCTTCTTTCCTCCTGTACTCCTCGGAACAGGTATAGCAGCTGGAGTTGGCATTGGCATTGCAGGCATTAGTGCGCAAACTCACTTTTACCAACTCTCCCTAGAACTAAATGAATAAATGGGAAAGGTAGCTGACTCTTTAGTTACCCTACAATCCCAAATTAATTCTTTAGTCACAGCAGCCCTCCAAAATCACCGACCCTTAGATTTACTTACAGTAGAAAAAGGAGGCACATGCATTTTTCTGGGAGGAAAAATGTTGTTTGTCAACCAGTCAGGAATAGTCACAGGCAAAGTGAAAGAACTCTGATAATGAATCAAACAGAAACA
>CAUYON010113925.1:0-28612 GCA_963573935.1 Arctocebus calabarensis
TTTTTTTTTTTTTTTTTTGAGACAGAGCCTCAAGCTGTCACCTTGGGTAGAGTGCTGTGGCATCACAGCTCACAGCAACCTCCAATTCCTGGGCTCAAGCGAGTCTCTTGCCTCTGCCTCCCAAGTAGCTGGGACTACAGGCGCCCGCCACAACGACCAGCCTTTTTTTTTTTTTTTGGTTGCAGCTGTCGTTGTTTGGCGGGCCCGGGCTGGATTCGAACCCACCAGCTCAGGTGTACGTGGCTGGCGCCTTAACCCTTTGAGCCACAGGTGCCGAGCCCAATTCTACCACTCTTTACAGCAAAGGCCTATGCCTGCTTTTCAGCTCTGACTGCCCTCTGGGTGCAAGTGAGGAGGCTCTGTTTAAATAATGCTGAAGAGGTCTTCTAGTCCTGAGCTCTCACACACTGCTTGCTTAACAACAGCCACCCATTTCACAATTCTTATAGTTAGCAATTTCTCCTATATAGCTCAACCACCAGAGATTGCACCGACTAGTACCTCTCCACTCATCTACCTCCTTCTCTGGGTCAACCAAAGTAAGTGCCACAGCATTCCAGGGACCATCAATGTTCTACCCACAACTAGTCATAAGAAGGTCTTCATTGCTGTCCTGCCACTGAATAGTCCATCCTCAAAAATCTACCCTTCAAGTCTGCTTCCTAGGACCAAATCCCTTACAGAGGCTTCCTAGAAACAGAACCTGAAACAGATCCTTGTGTGATGTTTGTTTGTTTGGCTTTTTTTCTTGAGAAAGTACTCTTAAGAGGAAAGGTATGGAAAAAGCAGAATATAAGGCCAAGGGAGAAAATGTGAGGAAGAATATGGTACAGCCAGAAATTGGCCTTGACCTGACCCATGGGGAGCTCTGGAGTCTGAATGACTCCATAGAGTTGTTCAACTTTGAGGCTAGGGGGTTGATAATCCTACATTACTTTCCTATATCCATTATTGACTGCAAGCTTTCTGAGGGTGAGGAACCCTGAGAAGAACTCTCTAGAGAATGGAGCAACTATGAGTCATTTGCAGCCAAAACTCATAGCAGTAGAGATATGGGAGCCCTATCTGTTAGCTGCCCCACCAGTCCAGATACATCATAAATGCAATGTTGGCTTTTTAATAGAATGCACATATGATTCTATGTGCCTAGAATCTCTGTGCAGGCTGCAGAAAAAAACAGCAGTAGATGCTTCTTGAAAGTGTAAACTGGCATATCACTGTCTTTCTCTTTTGTACCACTGGAATTTTAACCAGGTGTATGTATTACCTTTTTTAATTTTCAGGAGGAAAAAATGAAAAGCTTCTTTTATGTGACTATAAGCTTCAGAAATGGTGTTAACCTGCTCTACTGCCCCAGAGGGTAATATTCTCCCAGTTTCTGAATCCTTCCTGACTCCTACAACTGAGCGTCACAGCTGATGAAGTGCTCACCCTCATGCGCCACTGATTTAATGGTCACAGTTAATAGGGCAGTCTCTGTAATGCTCAGGGAGGCACCCTGACAGGCAGGAAATCCCAACTCCTAGTTCTTATTGTACTTTTGCTATTATTGAGGTACTCTCCATTCCCACGTAATTGCTTCTTCCTCTTCAAATGTGTGATAGTAATAAGGTAAAATATGTGCTCAATAACAGACCTCAGAAAAGTACCAAATAAGCTGCTGCAAATAAAACTGGAACAACTCTCTCCGGTGGTAACGATTGGAAGGAACACAGAGACCAGTGCTGGCAGGGGCCACAGAGCCTTAACCAGAGGCCTAGAGCAAGTCATCTCTTACAGCCACGGTTTCCCTGTTTGCACAAAATCAATACAACTGAGACTCAGCATTAACTAGTATCATCAGGCATCCACTGAGATTCTAGAATTCAAAAGGCACTTGAAATTAAAGACTTTTCTTTCCTGGAGAGTAAGCCACATCTTTGGTGGTTCAGGAGTTGTGATGCTGTAACGAGCAACTCGAAAGAAGTGACAGATTTGTGTTAACGCAAACCAATGGTGAAATCTCTTTATATCCCTTCAATTCCTTTCTCCATCCCTCAGCCCCAGCTTTATGCTGACTTGTTCAGCTTGCGTCTCCTGACTCCCTGGTCTTCTGTCTCAGGCTCCTCTCTAATTTTGGTCCTCTTCCTTCTCTCCCTTATAAGGTTGGGCCCTAAACAATCCAGCCAATGGAGGCATTGGCAGGAGTCTGCAGGATGGGCTGAGAAAGACATCAAGGCATGTGTCCTCCTGGGACTCTCCCTGTGGGGCTGCAAAGTGGCAATCCCTTTATATTTCACCTGAGGCCACAGCTCATTCCCTTCATCCCTTCAGGCAAGGCTTACTGTGTCACAGCCTAAATTATTGTATTGAGCATTAGGATGCTTCATCATCCTCTGTTAATTTCTTTTAATCCTGTCATACCCTTGTAATAATCCCTTCGACTCTCTTTAATAATACCCTTGTAATAGTCCCTTCGACTCTCTTTAATAATCCTTTCTCATTTGTTTCTTGCCAGAACTCTGATAAATTGGTGGATAGACCAAAATTTTATTTAAGCTAATAAGTAAAAATACCAGAAAGTAAACGTATAGCCCTGGTGATAAGCCACTCATCCAACACAGAAATACACATTTTTCCTAGTATTGCTCAATGCAAATCTTCTGTCTCCATAAGGAATGCCTTCAGGTATAAATGACCGTAAAACCCAACCAACAATGCCTTCAGCCACAAGAACATTGATTGTTACTTAAATTGTGGAAGTAGGCCGTCTCAGAATTAATTCTGTAACTTGAGAATGACACCAAGGACTCAGGTTCTTTTCATCCTTTTGCTCTTCCTTCCTTTGCATGTTGGTGTTACATTTTTATGCTTAGTGCCTCAAACTGGTTGCCACAACTCTGGCAAACAGACACATCCAAAAGCAAGAAATGATGAACAAGGAAAAAGGTGTTCTCCTTGTGAGGCCTTGGCTTGTTATCCAGGAAGAAAAGTCTTTCCCAAGAGATCCTCAACAAACGTCTCCTGTTGTCCAATCAACCAGTGCTTAGTTTAGATATCCTTTATCTGTAAGGAGTGTGGGAAAGAAGAAGTAAGGGATGGCAAAAGAAAGGGTGATTGGGAATAGTCATTAAGTAGCCAACCCATGATGTCCACCACATTCTATGTCAGAAGTGAACCCTCCGCCTAGCTCTTCTCTGGGAAATTAACTTGCTGTTTTCTGGTAAGAAATGGCTGTTACCTTTTCTCTATTGTTTCTCTAAATAGTGATAGACTTGAAGGCTGAATTCCGATCTCTTCAACATGAATTACCCCCAATGACCATGAAATCAGTCTAAGACGGCCATCTAGAAATCTCCATTAACTGAATTTTCTTATTTTTTGCACTCTTGAGGGTCTGGTATGTGGGGCCTTACTGACCACAGAGGGACTGCCTGTCCCACCCAGGTTTAGCTAATTCCTAGAAATTGCAAACAACTCTCCCAGGAGTTTGACCTTCCATAGTCAAACCAGACAGTACAGAGCCCACCCCCTGCATCTCCTCTATCATATTCTTGTCCTCATTTTACAGATATAAAAATGAGGTTTGGTGTATTAATTTCCATACACCAAGATTACCATACATGCAGTGACTTAAAATAATACAAATTCATCATCTTACAGGTCTGGAGGTCAGAAGTACAAAATCAGTTTTACTGGGTAGTGTGAATGTGTTGGCAGTGCTGGTCCTTTCTGAAAGTTTGAGGGGAGATGCCCCTGCCCTTCTCAGGTGCCAGTGGCCATCTCCACTGTGCGTTCTGTGACCCCTCCTAAAGTGCATGACTCCAATCTTGCTTCCCACATAACGTCACCTTCTCCTAGTCTGTATTAAAATCTCCCTCTGCCTCTCTCCTATAAGGACATGGGTGATTACATTTAAGGCCCACCGGATAATCCCAGATGATCTCCCCATCTCAAAATCCTTAATTTAATTGCGACTTCAAAGTTCCTTTTGCCATGTGTCGTAATGTTCATAGGTTGTAGGAATTAGGACCTGGGTATTTTTGAGGGCTATTCTTCAGCCTCTACTTCTGGGTTTCATTGGACTAAAGTCAGGATGTCTGCAAAGCTGCATTCTGCCCAGAGGCTCTACTGGAAAGTCTACGTCTTGCTTTTTCCTGAGTTTCACAGCTTGTGGCTCCTTCCTCTGCCTTCAAAGTCGGCTATGCGGTGTCTTTGAATCTCACATTGAAAACTCCAGACATCACTGCTCCTTCTCTAAGTCTAGCCCTCATGCTTCTCTCTTTCCCTTATAAGGTTGGGCCCTAAATGATACATGTAAAACTCATCTGCCATGTCCCTTTTGCCATGTAAGTTACGATAGTGACATCAGGACATGATCATCTTGGAGGGAGGATCAGGACATGAACATCTTCGTACCACACTCAGACAGAAAGTAACTGTGTGGTTGCGGGAGCTTATGGGGGAAGGAGAGGAAGCGAGGGGCCACAAAGGAACCAAAGAACACTTTGGGGTGGGGTTTTTGTGGTTATCTTGATGGCGTAATGGTTTCTTGGGTGTACAGATGTCAAAACTTAAATCATGCACTTCAAATATGTACAGCATGCTGTATGTTAATTATGCCTCCATAAATCTGTTAAAAAGCTAAATGAGCAAAAATTAAAACTGAGGCCCAGAAATCTTGGCCAAGCTTACAGACTAGGTGGTGAGGAAGCCAAGAGGCACACTCAGGGCAGTGCAGGTGATGCTGAGGCTGTGCTAGTGCCCCTGATGGAGCATCGCTTCCTTTTGTCTCTCTCCTTTATCCCTGAGATGTTAATACTTGCCCCTTAGGAGTCGGTACATGGTAGATACTTGATAAATGCTCATTTCCTGCCCTTTGCCCTGATGGGTCTACTGACTAGCCAGTTTCTGAGTATCCTGAAGCCTATTCTGTTTTATAGAACCTGAAAATCATTATTTTCTTCATGAGAGAGAAAAAGGCATTGGAGAAAGAAATGGAAAAGAGCTCACAGAGTAGTAAATAGGCTTTGCCTTTGGGTATTCTCAGCTGTAAATGTCCCAGGCTCTAAAATGCAAAGCAACACACAGGATTGGATATAAATGTGTTATCCTCAGCGATCTAGGCCGGTTCATTCTGTTGCCTAGTGATGAGGGACAATTCCCAGGAACAAATAAGAGGAGGCAAGCATGTGGAAGCTGCCCCATAGTTACAAACAATGATATGAATAATGATTGTTGTACCCAAGGTCACAAAGCTCTTTTGACTCGTGTTCCACGTTTGGGTCACAGTGGTGAAAAGAAACAGAACAGTATTCCCAGCTGGTCAAGAACCCACGTCTGTTTTCAGGGTCTCTTCAAAAGAAGAAAATGTCAGTTTTGTGTTTTCATCATTTGCCATTTATGTGTTCATTTGTTCAGAAATCATCTATTCCTGGAGAAATTTAAAATGTCTTGAAAAGGCTCCTCATTTCCAGTTTCCCCTGGAATTCTTCCCAGAATACTACATAGCATGCCTGCTCCATCCTGGATGGGGCTGTCCGAGGCTTCCGATTCAGATAGTAGAGTTCACTGTGGACTCATTTTCTATTTCTTCCTCTCTATCTGTCTCTCCCATCCATGGCCATGCATGTTTTATGATCCTAGACAGCTTATGTTGGTCCCATCAATCAACTTTGGGGGACAGGAATAAATAGCTAGAGAGTGTGATGGGGAAAGAAGAGAGGGGAGAGAATAACAGATTCCTCAATCTCCAATCTGTCCCCATAAAACAGTATCTAGTTCATAGATCTGCTGGCAAAGCTACCAATATAAAGTGAATTTAAGATTTATAGTCATGGTTTCAAAAATAGTAAGCATAGCAGAGAAAGCCAGATGCGATAGAGTGCCACTGCACTTATCAGCTCTGTATTTGAGGCAAATTAGTTTAACTTCTTGGAGCCTTGGTTTTCTAGTCCGTAAAATGAAAATAATAAATATTCCCTGGTTGCTGGAGCTGTCGTGAAGTGCTAGCACATGTAGACACGCTTGGCAGAGGGCAGTTACCTTCTCTTCCTGTCTTTTTCCTATCCATCTTGTATTGAATCAAGCTTCTGGATGTGCTCCAGCTAAATGCCTCAAATGCCTCAGGGGAGGAAAATGTGAATGTCATTCAGCCAAGAAAGAAAGTGCTTGGACACCATGGCCCATGGAGGCCGTCAGTCCTCAAAAGCACAGACATCCCGGACAGTTGAGGCCTACAGCCACATTTTGACACTGAATCATGTCCTGTTTTGCATTGTTCCCTAATTGTTTCAAGTTATTTCCTCTCTCTGAGATTCAATTTCCTAGCTAGTTATCTTGTGAGCTTGAATAAGATCCTCTTGAAGTCTTGTCTAGTCCTCAGTTCTCTTCTCTACCCATAGACCCCTATTTGCATAATAAAAATTCAATAAATAGTAACAGCGATGGGGAGCTAATCAAAGCCCCTGTACATAGAGCAAATTCTCTCCAGTGTGACATTAAGGCACAGATCTCTGAACACTTGTTATCCTGGACCATTCTATTACAAACACATCATTTGTGACACTCAACTCAATTCCCATCTTTGTTGAGCATTTGATGTCAAAAGAGGAATTGAACCCAGGAGGTTCAAAATCAGCATTTAGAATGGTTCCACTAGAATAAATTATTTCACAGCTATTTCCAGTTTCTGCAGCTTCCCATAAGGAGCTGAAATTGTCATGCTTTGTGCTTACTGTCAAGAACAATGGTTCTACACTCCAGCTACATATTAGCATCCCCTGGGGAGCTTTTAAAATAGCAGATATCATATAATAATTGTATCAGTTTAAGATAGGGTCTGAAGAACAGCATTTTTTAAAAGCTGCCCAGGCAACTGTAAGTGCATTCAGAATTGAGATTTTCTTTTTTTTTTTGAGACAGAGCCTCAAGCTGTCACCCTGGATAGAGTGTTGCAGCATCACAGCTCACAGCAACCTCCAATTCCTGGGCTCAAGCAAGTCTCCTGCCTCCGCCTCCCAAGTTGCTGGGACTATAGGCGCTCCCCACAATGCCTGACCATTTTTTAGTTGCAGCCGTCATCGTTGTTTGGCGGGCCTGGGCTGGATTCGAACCCGCCAGTTCAGGTGTACGTGGCTGGCGCCTTAGCCCGTTGAGCCACAGGCGCCAAGCCAGAATTGAGAATTATTGATCTAGGTTAGATGCTGGAGTATAATTATTAGGGCCCACACCTGATTTTCTGAATACACCTGCAATAGCTCAGTGACAAGCCCTCAGGAGGACAGATGTTGGATGAACAGATGGATGAGTGAACAAATAAGTACGAGTGTAGTGGAAAGAGTATCAGACTAAAGGCCAGAAAACCATGCCCCCAGCCCTGGCCTAATCGCTACATAAATACTGTAATAGCCATCATTTCCCCTGAGCTTCAATTTACTTTCTTATGAAAAGCAGATAATAGTACCTGCTTTATCCTTCTCACAAAACTATTATGAAGACAGTATGTATTAAATTGCTTTGCATATTGTATATTATATCATTTTAAGAAATTGTTAAAAATAAAACATAACCATCGTAGCCAACTGGTTTTTCTATCAAACCTGGAAACCAGGATTCATGTAGAAACTGACAGGAGGGTCAGGGTAGGAAGCCCATGCGCCACTGTAGCCACATGGTTTCTCTTCCCTGTGTGATTGCTCTTCTTGGGAATTGCTATAGATTGAATGTTTGTGTTTCCCCTAAAATTCACATATTGAAGCTTCATCTCTAAAGTGATAGTATTTAGAAATGGAGCTTTCAGGGAGTAATTAGATCATGAGCCCTCATGAATGGGGTTAGGGCTCTTACAAAGGGGCCCCTAGATAGCACCATTCTACCTTCTATCCCATGAGGACACAGCAGAAGGCACCATCTGTGAACCAGGAAGAGGGCCCTCACCAGACACTGAATCTGCCAGCACCTTGATCTTGGACTTTTTAGCCTCCAGAATGATGAGAAATAATTTTCTATTGTTTAAAAGTCACCCATTTTACAATACTCTGTTACAGTAGCTAGAACAGACTAAGGCAGTGGTTTATCAGACATGCTGACTGCCCAGCACCCCACGTCCTGCCAACATGCCTTAAACCCCAGGTCCTGCTGGCTCCTGCCTGGCTGCCCTTGTTCCCTTCTCCCTGTTTCTCAGCCTGTTGTTTGCCCAGTGTAGGTGCTGAATGGGTGCATGAGCGAATGCTCTTGGGTTGCTGGCTCTGAGCACAGCTTTGACATACGCGCCTGTGTCTTTTCTGTTTGGCAACTTTCTGGACCACCCATCTGATGATGGCTTTCTTGTAATGGGCGTGAGTCTGCTGACTCCTCAATTTGGGTCTTCTCTGCTGCCACCTGTGAGAAGCTCCCATTCCCTGCCCACAGCAGTCTGGCCCCCCACCAGCCAGGCCAGGCCTCGGCCCTTCCTGAGGGGGTACATGGAATTCAGACCAAACACATGGTGTTTGGCCGAGGATCTTGCTATTTTTATTTATGTCTTTTAAGTAACTTGTTTTTCTTATTACAAAATAACACATGTTTGTTTGAAAAAAATGGGAAAAACCAGGCAAGCAAAATTTGAGAAAGTATAAATCTTTCATAAATCCCTCAGTCTAACGAATCATTGTTTAATGTTTCTAATTTTGCGTATGTGTGGATGCATGCTCACATATACCTATGTATGCAGAAAAATGGAGTCGTCCTGAACTAGTGACTTGTAACCTACTTTTTCACTTTGCAGTGTCTCGCTGCCTAAAATGGTCATCTGGCGCTATTCACCCTCACCTCTGTGCATCCCCTTCTACCGCCATTAGTTGCTTTTCATTAGTTACAAACTGAGCAACGTAAGTCACAACAACCAAATTAATCAGCCGTGCAAGGGTCCATCTAGCTAACTAGTGCCATGGTAATCAGTGCTTTGACCAGCAGTGTCTACTTAGAGACAAACCCCACATCTTATAAGACATCTTACAAAATGTTTGTTTCATCAAGAGCTCCAGGGCTCAGCTGTAATAGAAACAAAGGGTTTACAGAGCAGCCAGACCCTTAAAACTGCTACAGTTTCTATGAAACTGGAAAATTCCACACCACAGCCAATGTCAACAGCACAGGCAAGAAAGGAATGCAGGAATTCAAAGGAAGGGAAGAATTCGATTAACAGACTCCGGGTAACTGGCAAAAATTCTGTGAATGTGACAAAAAGGCTCTGGCTTCCAGCATCCCTCAGCTTTCAGAAGTTCTGAATGCAGGCGTTGCCCTTCCTCCAGCGATAAGGAAGTAGACAGGTAATGCATGTTTGTGCGAAGAATGAACCTGGGCTAGGCTCAGGTTCTGGCAGCGATATAACCGCCAACAACGTCCTAGGAAGCACCCCCCTCGGGACTTCCCTGGGGCCTTGTTCCCTAATCTTGCAATGCTCCTTGGCCAAGTGCCCACATGCATAAAAAAAGCAAGTCATATCTGCACATTGTTTAAAAATCAAACAAGGCCCAGCCTGGTGGCACACACCTGAAGTCCCAGCTACTCAGGGGGCTAAGGATTGGCTTGAGCCCAGGAGTTCAAAAGTCACCTGGGCAACATTAGGAAACTGTTTCAAAAAAAAAAAAAAAAAGTCAAAACAAAACAAAAACAGGACCAAGGGCTCATACTGAAAAGCATTAGTCCCTTGTTTCTGCTCCTCCCATTCCCTTTGTACTCCCCCACCCCAGGTTTGGCTACCAAAGAACAACTCCTAAACATTTTTGGGGGGGGGGGTGGCAGTTCTCATGCTTAGCTTCATATTTCCTTTTTTCTTTTTCCATCATCAGTTCTCGCCTAATATTTCTAAATATTATGTTTATATTATTATTTCTTGACTCTTCAATTTTAAACTTTATAATTATCTCCATTTTATATAACGATTTAAAGAAAATTACAAGTGGAAGGGACATATGATGAACGGCATGTATTTAAAGTAGACACTAGCTTTACACCCATGAAACCCGCACCACAATAAAAACCACGAACATATTCATCACCTCTAAAGGTTTCCTTCCCTGCCACCATTCCTAGGCACCCACTGATCTGCTCTTTCTCACAATTGATTAGTTTACATTTCCTAAAGTTTTATATAATGAAATCACACAGTATATACTCTGTTTTGCCTGGCTTATTTCATTCAACATAATGACTCTGAGAGTCATCCAAGTTATTGCATATACTGATCATTCATTCCTTTATGTCAGTGATTTTTCAACTGGTATTCCATGGCATACTGGTGTGCGGTAAGAGGATCTTAGGTATGCTGTGAAAATTTTCAAATTAAATTATTTACGAAAAAATGTTCAAAGCACAGTCAGTATATTCTTCTTTTTCCTCTTTTTTTGATCAACATAATTTAAGTGTGTTATGGAAATTTAACTATAGGTTCATGTGTGTTGTGAGATAAAAAAGGTTAAAAAACCCTGCTTTATTTTGGTGAGTAGTAGCCCACTGTATAGATAGACAACACAGTTGTTTTTTTTTAATCTGTTCACCTGTTAATGGACTTTTGGGTTTTTTCCAGTTGTAGGCTATCACAAATTAAGATGCTATGAAGATTCCTGTCTACTTTCATTTCTACTAGGTAGAAACCAGGAGCAGAGTAGCTAAATCACATGAGAGGTGCATGTTTAATTTTTTAGAAACTGCCAGACTATTTTCCAAAGTTCTACCATTTTGTGTTCCCACCAGTGCTGTGAGAGTTCTCGTACGTCCACATCAGCAGCAGTAATCGTATGGTTAGTCTTTTCAATTTTAGCCATTTGGATGCGGCAGTCACTCTTGGTCTTAGTTTACATTTCTCCAGTGGCCAATGATGGTGACTACCTTTTCATAGACTTGGTCACTGCCTTATATCTTTGGTAAAGTTTCTATTCAAATATTTTGCCCTTTTTGAAAAGTTGACTTTTTTCTTATTGAGTTCGGAGAGTTTCTTATGTATTATGGGTACCAGTATTTATCTATGTTTCCTTATTCACTTGTTCTCTTAAATGTGTGTATGTGCATGTGCACATATGTTCTTTTGGCTATGGGGTTTACTTTTAGAGACATATGTTCTTTTTGGCTGTAGGGTTTATTTTTAGAGATAGGGTCTCACTCTGTAGCCCAGGCTGTAGAGTTTAATTGCAAAGACCTAATCACAACTCACTGTAGCAAACAATTCTTGGGCTCAAGTTATCCTCCTGCCTCAGCCTCCTAAGTAGCTGGGGCTAATTTTTTTAGTTTTGTACAGACAGGGGTCTTCCTATGCGACCCGGGGCCAGTCTTAAACCCCTGACTTCAAGCAACCCTCTTGCCTTGGTCTTCCAAAGTGCTAAGATTATAGGCGTGAGCCACTATACTCAACAAACAGTGTTTTAAAAGAAAAGCAAGCATCCTATGTACTTAGTACTAATATAAAAATAGCAGATCAGCAACTAGAGGCCCACACAAGAAAAAAATACAATTACATTCAAGAGGGAGGGAGAAGCTCAATTAGTTTCCATCTATCAGGTACAATGAAGGACTCAATACAACTCAGACTTTGGACTTCACCTTACAAATGCAAACAATGTAACCTAATTGTAGGTACCCTCATATTAACCCATAACTTAAAAAAAAAAATGGAAGTTATAAAATTTAACGAGGTTCAATTTATCAATTCATGCTTTTTGTGTTGTGTCTAAGAAGTGTTTGCCTAAATCAAGTTTACAAAGTTTTTCTCCCACGTTTTCATCTATATGTTTTGTAATAATTTGGGGTTAATTTTTGTTTTTGGTGTGAGGTAAGAGTTGAAGTTATTATATTTTTTGGTTTATGGATGTCCATCTATTCCAGCCCTGTTGAACAGACTATCCTTTTCACACTGAATTGCTTTTGTCCCTTTCTTGAAAGTCTATTGTTCCTTTATGTGTGAGTCTATTTCTGGACTCTGTGTTCTGTTTTATTGACCTATTCATCTATTTTTACACCAATGCCAATATATTTGGTTACTGTAGCATTATAGTAAGTCATAAAATTAAGTAATATTAGTTCTCTAACTCTGTCCTTCTCCCCTGCCCCAAAGTTGTTTGTCTCTTCTTTTCTTCTATGTCCTTTGCATTTTCATTAAAATCAGCTCGGCAATTTCTATAAAAACTCCTGCTTTGATTTGATACATTGAATTTTTATATTAATTTGGGAAGAATTGACACCTTAAAATATCAAGTCTACTGATCTTTGAATATTTTACTTTATGACATTCCTCCTCCTTTCTCCAAACCTCGCATCTCTGTTTTTAGTAATATCAATAATCAGTATTTGCAAAATTGCATAAAATCAAGTAATATATTGATTATATATAATATATAATTATAATTATATATATTAAATATATACATAATTATATTTATGTTTGTTTTGTTTTGTTTTTTTACCATCTGCTATTCAGAATACAGATAACATTTCTGGTTTTGAATAGCCCTATGGGTTTGTTTTTTTTTAGTTTATAATTGCCTTTTTTAATAGTTCTACAATTTTTAATAAACAAATCTAATTCTATTTTTATATTCCATAACATTCTCCACTTTATTCACTACTCTCTTAGGTCTACTTTTGTCTTAGAGATCTCAAGAATCCTCCATTTTTTCCAGCTTCAATATAGACCTGTCACACAGCCTCCTCTGGTATTTTCTCTTGGCTGTTATCCTAAGCTAGAGTCACAGTTTCCAGAATCTCAAGTTTTATTTTTTCCTGATTTATTTCTGAAGTTGATGAAGCACATCTTCCAGTAATTTCCTAACAAAGGGTATGTGGGACATGAGCTTTCCAAATTTTTGCATTTCCAAATTTTGTAAAACTTATCAATTGTGTTCTCATTTCTCCAGTTGCTGTTGAGAAATCCAGCATTATTTGGTGGGTCCTTTAAAATTCATTTTTCTGTATACTCAATGGTACTTTTTAATTTGGGCAATTATGTTCTTCAGTTGTAAGAAATTTTATTGAATTATTGAGTTAATGATTACCTTCCTTTTATTTGTTCTTTCTTTACTGATATTGTTGCCAGATAAAATATAAGATGTCCAGTTACATTAGAATTTCAGGAAATCAATAAGTAATTTTTTAGTATAAATTTGCCTTATGCAATATTTTTCAGTGTAAATATGTTCCATATTGTATCTAGGACATACTTATCCTAAATAATTAGTCATTATTTATCTGAATTTAAATTCAAATTTGGGTGTCTTTTATTTTTGTTTGCTAAATCAAGCCAATCTATTTACTGAAATTCTTTTTCTTTTGAGACAGTCTTATTTTGTCACCATGGGTAGAGTATCCATGCATCATAGCTCACAACAACCTGAAACTCCTGGCTCAAGTGATCCTCTTGCCTGAGCTTCCTGAGTAGCTGGGACTACAGGTGCCTGCTACAACACTTGGCTTAGGTTTTTCTCTAGCTCAGGCTCATCTTGAACTCCAGACCCAGGTAATCCACCCATCTCCACCTCCCAGACAGCTAAGATTACAGGCATGAGCCACCAGCACCCTGCCAATTTACTGAAATTCTTAATCTTAGATGTTGGAGCTATTGGAGGAAAGCTCAAATTTTCTTCTCACATTTCATTGTCTTTTAACTATTTGTTCAACTTTCTGGATGATTTTGTTAACTTCACATTCCAATTTCCTATTAAAGTATTTTTTTTCTGCCGGTTTTGATTTGCTGAGAGCTTTTTCTTATTTCATGGAGTGTTCTTATTTAATTGCATTCTATTCTTGTTTTATAGATTAAAATATGAAGTCGTGTCTCTTGTCAGAGTCTGCCACCCCATCAATCTTGAATTATTGTTTTTTTTCTTTCTTAGATCCTTTTCTCTGTTTGTTTAGTCTTTTTAAAATTGGGGGCGATCCTAAAAAGTCAGGTGTACATATTTAAGAGGGGGCAGTGAGTAACAGATACTGGAAACTCTGAGAAATGTAGGGAACTGATGAGTGGAGGGATTGCCACCATCAATCAGCCTAGGAGCCAGCCATTTCACTTATGTGATGAGACCACAATTATTAATTTGCAGAGGTTTCTAGGTTTGTCTAGTGTCTGAAAGACTCTTTGAGCTACAGCCTGGAGAGAGGACATCTGGCAGCTGACAGGTGTATCATCCTCCATCATGGCCAAGTGTGTTTGATATTCCAATCACACCAGTAATGTGACATCAAGTTCCACATCTTAGTTTCTAAAATTCTTTACCCATATTCTTATATATATATGTACTTTTTATTAAATCATAGCTGTGTACATAAATGCAATCATGGGGTACAATGTGCTGGTTTCATGTACAATCTGAAACATTTTATCAAACTGGTTAATATAGCCTTTATGGCATTTTCTTAGATTTTGTGTTAAGACATTTATATTCTATAGTAAGTTTCACCTGTACCCTTCTAAGTTGCACCATAGGTGTGATCCCACCAACTGCCCTCTCTCCACCAACCCTCCCCCATCCCCTCCACTCCCTTGCCCCTTTCTCCATATTCTTGTACTATAACTGGATTATAGCCTTCATATGAAAGCTGTTGATTTGTTTCATAGTAGGGATGAGTACATTGGATATTTTTTATTCCATTCTTGAGATACCTTGCTAAGAAGAATATGTTCCAGTTCTATCCATGGAAGCATGAAGGAAGTACAGTATCCATCTTTCTTTAGGGCTGCATAATATTCCATGGTGTACATATACCACAATTTATTAATCCATTCATGGGTCAATGGGCATTTGGGCTTCTTCCATGACTTAGCAATTATGAATTATGCTGCAATAAACATTTGGTTACAAATATCTTTGTTATAATGTGATATTTGGTCTTCTGGATATACACCTAGTAGAGGAATTATAGGATCAAATGGCAGGTCTAATTTAAGATCTTTAAGTATTCTCTGTACATCTTTCCAAAAAGACATATTAGTGTGCATTCCCACCAGCAATGTAGAAGTGGTCCCTCTTCTCCACATCCATGCCAACATCTCTGGTTTTGGAATTTTGTGATATGGGCTAATCTTACTGCAGTTAGATGATATCTCAAAGTAGTTTTGATTTGCAATTCTCTGATGATTAAGGATGCTGAGAATTTTTTCATGTGTCTATAGGCCGTGCACCTGTCTTCTTCAGAGAAGTTTCTCTTCAGGCCCCTTGCCCACCCTGAGATGGGATCACTTGTTCTTTCCTTGCTAAAATGTTTGAGTTATCTGTGAATTATGGTTATTAAACCTTTGTTAGAGACATAACCTGTAAATATCTTCTCCCATTGTGAGGGCTGTCTGCTTGTGTTACTTACTGTGTTTTTGGCTGTGCAGAAGCTTTTTAGTTTGATCAGGTCCCAGTAGTGTATTTTTTATGCTGCTTCAATTGCCCAGGGAGTCCTCCCATAAAATATTCACCCAGGCTGATTTCTTCAAGAACACTTTCTTCTAGTATTTTTATAGTTTCATGTCTTAAGTTTAAATCTTTAATCCAGTGAGAGTCTATCTTAGTTAATGATGAAAGGTGTGGGTCTCTTTTCAGTCTTCTACTGGTCGCCTGCCAGTTCACACAGCATCATTTGTTAAATGGGGAAGCTTCTCCCCACTGACTGTTTTTAATTGGTTTGTCAAAGATCAAATAACAGTAGGTAGCTGGGTTCATCTTTTGGTTCTCTATTCTGTTCCATACATCTACCTCTCTGTTTTTGTGCCAGTACCAAGCTGTTTTGATCACTATTGATTTGTAGTATAGTCTGAGGTCTGGTAGCATAATTCCTCCTGCTTTGTTTTTATTTCTGAGTAATGTCTTGGCTATTCAAGGTTTTTTCTAATTCCATATAAAATGATGTATTATTTTTTCAAGATCTTAAAAGTATGACAATGGAACTGCAATAGGGATTGCATTAAAATTGTATATTGCTTTGCATAGCATGGACATTTTAACAATGTTAATTCTTCCCAGCCATGAGCATGGCATGTTTTTCCATTTGTTAACATTTTCAGCTGTTTCTTTTGTAATTCTCTTTATAGAGATCTTTCATGTCCTTCATTAGGTAAACTCCCAAATATTTCATCATCTTTGGCACTACTGTGAACGGAATAGAGTCATTGACCGTTTTTTCAGCTTAGCTATTGTTGGTATATATAAAGGCTACAGATTTATGAGTGTTGATTTTGTAACCTGAGACACTGCTATATTCCTTGATCACTTGTAAGAGTTTTGTAGTAGAACCCCTGGTGTGTTTCAGGTATACAATCATATCATCTGCAAAGAGTGAAAGTTTGATCTCTTCTGACCCTATATGGATACCCTTAATCGCCTTTTCTTCCCTAATTGCAATGGCTAAAACTTCCATTACAATGTTAAAAAGCAATGGAGACAATGGGCAACCTTCTCTGGTTCCTGATCTGAATGCAAATGATTTCAATTTAACTCCATTAAGTACGATATAGGCTGTGGATGTGCTGTAGATGGTCTCTATCAGTTTAAGAAATGTCACTTCTAGACCAATTTTCTTAAATGTTCTGATCATGATGGGATGCTGAATATTGTCAAAAGCTTTTTCTGCATCAATTGAGAGAATCATATGGTCTTTGTTTTTTAATTTATTTATGTGATGGATTATATTTATAGATTTATTTATATTGAACCAGCCTTGAGATCCAGGGATAAAACCCACTGGTCATGGTGTATAATTTGCTTGATGTGTGGCTGGATTCTGTTTGTTAGGATCTTGTTGAATATTTTTGCATCAATATTTATTAGTGATATTGGTCTATAATTTTCTTTTCTTATTGGGTCTTTTCCTGGTTTAGGGATCAAGGTGATGTTTCCCTCATAGAATGTGTTGGGTAGTATTCCTTCTTTTTCTATATTTTGGAAAAGGTTGTGTAGTATAGGTACTAGTTCCTTTTTAAAGGTTTGGTAGAATTCTGATGTGAAGCCATCTGGTCCCGGGCTTTTCTTCTTAGGAAGATTTTGTATAGTTGATTTCAGAACTCGATATAGGACTATTCAACATTTCCACTTGATTCTGACTGAGTCTTGGAAGGTGGTGTGCTTCCATGTATTAGTCAATTTCCTTTAGATTTTCATTTTTCTGAGAATAAATTTTCTTATAATATTAATTAAGGATTTTTTTGAATTTCTAAGGAGTCTGCTGTTATTTTGTCTTTACCATTTCTAATTGATGAAATTAGAGATTTTACTCTTTTTTCTTGGTTAGGTTAGCTAAAGGTTTATCTATTTTATTGACCTTTTCAAAAAACCAACTTTTTGATTTATTGATCTGTTGTATAATTCTTTTGTTTTCAATTTCATTTAATTATGCTCTATTTTTGGTTATTTCTTTTCTCCTGCTAGATTTGGGGTTGGAATGTTCTTCCTTCTCCAGTTGCTTGAGATGTCTCATTAAATTGTTAACTTCCTTTCTTTCCATTCTCTTGAGGAAGGCGTGCAGTGCTATAAATTTTGCTCTTAAGACTGCCTTTGCAGTATCCCAGAGGTTCTGATAATTTGTGTCTTCATTGTCATTTTGTTCCAAAAATTTGGTAATTTCTTTCTTAATCTCATCTATGACCCATCTATCATTCAGCATAAGGTTATTTAGCTTCTATATTTTTGTATGAGTATTCAGAATCCTGTTGTTACTGAGTTCAACTTTTATTCCATGTTGGTCCAAGAATATGCAAGGAATAATTTCTATTCTTTAAATTTGCTAAGGTTAGATTTGTGACCTAAAATATGATCAATTTTGGAGTATGTTCCGTGGGCTGACAAGAAGAATGGTATTCAGTTTTGTTAGGATGAAATGTTCTGTAGATGTCTGTTAAATCCAAATGTTGAATGGTTGAGTTTAAATCTAAAATTTCTTTGCTTAGCTTCTTATTAGAGGATCTATCCAACACTGCTAAAAGAATGTTAAAATCTCTGACTACTATGGAGCTGGAGGAAATCAAGTTGCTCATGTCTGTTAAAGTTTTTCTTATAAATTGAGGTGCATTCTGGTTGGGTACATAAATGTTAATAATTGAAATCTCATCATATTGAGTATTACCCTTAATAAATATGAAGTGTCCATCCTTATCCTTCCTTACTTTTGTTGGTTTAAAGCCTATTTTGTCTGTGAATAAGATTACAACACCTGCTTTTTTCTACTTTCCATTTGCCTGGAATATAGATGACCATCCCTTCACCCTGAGTCTATATTTATCTTTTAAGGTAAGGTGAGATTCTGCTATGTAGCAGATATCTGGCTTGAGTTTTTGTATCCAGTCAGCCAACCTGTGCCTCTTTAGAGGATAATTTAAGCCATTCACATTAATTGAGAATATTGATTAGCCTGGTGGAATTTTGGGTATTGAGTTGTTCAAAAGTCCAGTGGACATTTTTAATCCTTTCACCATTGTGGAAATGGAATTTGATCAAAAGTTTCTGAGTGTGTTTACTTTTGTAGTGGAGGATTGCACTAGTCATTATGGAGGATAGGTCTGAGGATATGCTGGAGAGCTGGTTTAGTTATAGCAAATTTCTTCAACATGTGAATGTCATTAAAGTATTTAATTTCTCCATCATAAATGAAACTCAGCTGGATATAGGATTCCAGGTTGAAAGTTATTTTGTTTTAGGATATTAAAAGTTGATGACCACCCTCTTCTAGCTTGAAAGGTTTTAGCAGAGAGATCTGCAGTTAATCTAATATTTTTCCCCTTGTAGGTTATGGTTTTCTTGCATCTGGCTGCTTTCAGAATTTTCTCCTTCATATTAACTTTCATGAAGTTAATTATGATGTGCCTTGGGGATGTCTTATTTGGGTTGAATCATGCTGGGGTTCTGAAACTGTCTACTTATATGAATTTCAGAATCTCTTGGCATGTCTGGAAAGTTCTCTTTCATGATCTTGTGAAAAAGAGCCTCTGTCCCTTGCATAGCCATTCATCACCTTCAGGGATCCCTATCAGGGGAATATTGCTTCTCTTTGAATTATCCCAGAGCTCTCTGAGAGAATGATCCATTTTGCTCTCCATTTCTCTTCCTCTTTGAGAGTTTGGGAACATTCAAAAGCTTTGTCTTCAAGGTCAGAAATACTTTCCTTTGCTTGCTCCATTCTGTTACTGAGGGATTCTACTGTATTTCTCAGATCTTGGAGTGCTGCAAATTCTTGTCTCAAAGTGTCAAAATTTTTGGTGATTTTATCTTTGAATTCACTGAATTCTTGAGGCAACTTTTGAAATGCTCTTTGAATTTCTAATTCCAATTTTTCCTCTATTTTATTGATCTTATTTACAATCCAAATTCAGAACTTGGTTTCTGACTTCTTAGCCATCTGTTTACGAATGGGATCTTCAGTTATGTCTGCCAAATTGTTCCTTGGGCAGGGGTGGGAGTTGATCTACTCTTGTTATTCATGTTACTGGAGCTTTTCCACTAATTCTGCCTCATGAGTATTTCACACCATTTGGCTAGATGAGTCGATAGGGAGAAGTTTGGTTGGGGGCTCCAGGAGTAGTGATTGGCCAGTCCTTTACCCAAAAGCTAGGACTGGTGTCTGTACCTTTTCCTCTAGAGCTTTGCCAAGGACCTTGCCAAGGCTGGAGAAACTGGGGACCGTCTTGGTGTGGTGGGGCTAAGTAGTTCTGTCTTATTTTCAGCTGGTCTCTGTCTTACCCTAGTGAATCAGTTACTCTGGGTTGAAGTCTGAACTGTGGAGAAATACCAGCAATTAAGTCACCCTGCCCCCCACAGGCAACAATTGGAAAAGGAAAATCAAACCTTTCCACAACCACACACCCAGGGTACCAAGGGGTACCCTTGGATAGTCCTCAAGGGGTTGACCTAGTTCAAGAGGTCTAAATCAATTGTCCCAGTGAGCACTGGTCTCAGGTGAGAGAGTTCAAAAGGTCTCTGGCAACTAGATAGCGAGGGTCTGCTGGCAGCTCAGGTATGTTTTGCTCCGGTGCTCCGTGAGGTCAGAAGGACCCACCCAGCAAATAAATTAGTCTGGGAAGGTTGATGTCTTCTTCCCCACCTTGCACCTCTGTCACATCCAGTCACTGGTAACCCCGCAGGACTTTGACCCAGATCTCTCCAATGAGCAGATGCTCAAGGGGGTTGTGCCTGCCTGAGGCCCAGGGAGATCTATGTTTCCTCAGCCAGGTCGTCACTCTCTGCCACTATCCGGCAGGAGAAGGTGAGGTCTAACAACCTCAGGTGCTTAATGAGGGCTGGGGTGTTTCACTCAGTTCCAGCCCTCCCCCAATTCATGTTGCTGACAGAACAGAATAACTTTGCAGGATTTGTTTCTGTCCCAGGAATACAGATGCTATTTGAGTATCTCTCCTGTCTGTGCCACTTCCCAGTCTCAGCTGCAGTTCCTGAGACTCAGTGAAGTAGTCCTCTAGGTCAGCTCCACCCTGGGAGTCTGCTGTCTCCACACCTGCGTATTCTAGTCCCCACACTCACCCAGGCTGGTACCACCTCAGGCATACCCTTTCCTCACAGGGCCTGCATTTCTGTCCCAGATTTGTTCTGCCAGTGGCTGCTACCAGAGAAGATGCCCAGCTTCCTTTAGTTGCCCAGAGAGACTGAGAGTGTACTTTCAAAATATCCCCAGGGATGTGAGCTCTATTGTTCCCACCATGGTTGCTGTTCTGTGCCTCAAGGGCACTGCTGTTCCTGTGTGGTTTCCTCTCAGCCTCTCTCCCGTGCTGGAGAATCAGTACAGATCAGCAATAACCCATGCCCCGTCCACACTCTTTGAAAATGCCCAAGAGTCTGGACTCCATGGGGGACAGGCTTTCCAGACCTCGGGGTGAGAGTGGAGGGGAGTGCTGGGAGTTCAAAATTGCAAGTAGAGAACATATACAGTTTTATACAGTTTTATGCCTAGGAGGAGAGTGCCATGGCACCCTAGTAGGGGAAGGAGGTCTGGTTTTTAGAGGGTCTCTCCCTTGGCATAAAATGGGAGGTTACTTGACTCTGCTTGCTTGTTTGTATGGAGTATATTGCAAGCTGTTCTATTGTGGAAGGGGACTCCTGTCCAATAGGTGATTGTTTTCATACCTTTTGTTTGTATACTTGTCACAGCTGGTCTCAGGAGGGTTGATGTGCGTTCTTCAATTTTCTCTCTTGATTCGGATCTGTGCCATTGGCTTTCTTGCTAAACTTCTGTCCTTTAACTCTCCTTCTGGATGGGAGCCTCTGTGGAAAGCTGGCTCTAGTCAGCCATTTTGCTTCACCCCTCCCATATTCTTTACTTGACACAATACTACGCATTCTTCACAAAGCAGATATATGATGCTCTTCTTTCACCTTCTTAGATAAGCTTCCACCTCTTCCACCAGATTTATTAATTAGTTTTTTCTTTGTGTTTCCATCACCTTTTTTTTCCCCTCAGACTCTGCCTGACCCATTACCTTTTGTTTCTATCTTCACCAAAGTATAGTCACAATCTGATTGCCACAGTTTTCACCTGTGTCTATGCTACTCTCTTGCTCCCAGGACCACAAGCTCTTCCCAAGCAGAGAACCATATCATTCCCTGATCTCTATCTCCCTCCACTCCCACTGAGCTCCTTGCACACAGTCTTGCATAAGAACTCAAGAAATATTTGCTGTGTGAACTACTTTGACTTGATGGAGGCTTGTCAGCTCTGGGAGTGAATGATGAAGATATTCCAGCGCAAACTAGAGTAGAGGGTGGCAACATGGAGGCAGGGCCAGTGTGTCAAAGGGAGGGAACAGAGTGGAATGAAAAAAAAAACAGAAGATGGCAAGGAGGGGAGCAAAATGCCAAGGAGACAAAGAGGAAGAGCCAAAAGGGGGATTTCTTGGGAAGCTTGGCTGAGCCTCCTTACCTTGCAAGGTGAGTCTCTGCCGCCTGTGTAGAACCTCTGGTGTGTGTATCTGGTAGACTGCCAAACCCAGTATATTTCATATTTCATTCCCTTATTCAAAGGACTATGCACTGCCTGAGTGCAGGGTTTTAGTCTACTCATTTTCTTTTTCATTTTTAAGACCTGTGGATTTGTGATACAGGAGCCAGAGGTCCTGAAACCCTTGTGATTTCATAAGTGATATGAATGATAAAGGTAAAGGAACATACTTGTTATTCATAACAAGCCCCTTCACCTACACCTGAATTGATGTGACTTTGGGGAAGCTCCTAGGGCTATGGGTAGGTTGTTAGGAAACCAATCATGTGGTCAGAAGGTTGGGACTTTTAGCCCCATCTTTTTTCATTCCAGAGAGGGAATGAAACCAGTGTCCATTGATTTGGTCAGTTGGGCCTATGTAACGAAGCCTTCATGAAAATCCAACAAGATGGGGTTCTGAGAGACTGGACTCAATGCATGAAAGTGTGGGAAGGTGGTGTGCTCAGGGAGGGCCTGGAAGCTTGGCTTTGCATCCCTTCCTACACACCTTGCCCTGTGCATCTCTCTGTCTTGCTGCTCCTGAGCTATAGCCCTTTCTAGTAAACTCATAATCCAGTAAATAAATTATTTTCCTCAGTTCTTTGAGGCATTCTAGTAAATTGTTGAACATAGGGAGGAGGGTGTGGGAATCTCTGATTTATAGCTGGTAAATTAGAAGCATAGATGACAACCTGGGCTTGCAGCTGGTGTCTGAGGTGTTGAGGGGCAGTCTTGTGGAGCTGAGCCTTTCACCTGTAGGATCTGATGATCACACCAGGCAGATGGTGTCAGAATTGAATAGAATTGAATTGTAGAATACTTATTGCTGTCTAGACAGCTGAAAAGTTGCTGAGTAGGAGGAGAAAACCCACACATTGTGTAAAAAATGCAATTATTAGGGGCAGAGCAAGATGGCCGACTGGAGCCAGCTTTCCACAGAGGCTCCCATCCAGAAGGATACTTAAAGGACAGAAGCATAGCAAGTAATCTGATGGTTTAGAGCTGAGCCAAGAGAGAAGAATGCACATCAACCCTGCTGAGGTGAACTGAGACCCCAAGGATACAAACAATAGGTACAAAACCCATTGCCAAGCATATGGGAGTCCCCTCCCCCATGAGATTGCAATATACTTTCTACAAACAAGCAAGCAGACGTCAAACATCCTCCTATTTTTTCCCATGGGTGAGATCCTTTAAAAACTGGACCTCTTTCCCCTAATAGGGTGCCATGGCACTCTCCCACCAGGCATAAAACTGTCTAAAACTGTATATGTTTTCTACCTGCAATTCTGAACTCCCAGCACTCTCCTGCACTCTCACCCTGAGGTCTGGAGGCCTGTCCCCTATGGAGTCCAGATTCTTAGACATTTTCTTAGAGGTGTGGACAGTGCATGGGCTGTTGCAGTTCTGTGTTGATTTTGCAGCATGGGAGTAGGGAGAAGACAATGGAATGAAGGAACCATGCAGGACAGGGAGAGGCGGTGCCCCATGGTACAGAGCAGCAGCGGTAGCTGCAAGAAAAATAGGGCTCACACTCCTGGGGATATTTTGGACAGACACTACCTGCCTCTCTGGGCAACCAGAGAAAGCTGGATATCTTCTCCAGTGTTGGACTGTGGCAGAGCAGATCTGGGATGGAATGCAGAAATCATGAGTAAAGGGTATGCCTGAGACAGTACCTGCCTGGGCGGGGCATGGCAGGGACTGAAAATAGAAGATGCACATGCAGAGATGGCATACTCCCAGGGCAGGGCTCAGCCAGAGGACTGCTTTAGTGAGGTTAAGAAGCATTCGGGCCCCCAGGGAATTATACCTAAGACAGAAGTAGGTGGGCAGGGCTGGAACTGATTACTGATTGTGAACTCTAACTGTGCCCAACCCAACATAGACTGCAGTGGAGACAGACACATCAGCTCTGGGCAATGGCACAGACCGGGGCTGAGTTGCAGTCTCTGTGAACTCAAACAGCGTCTGGTCTGCAGGGGAATATAGCCAGGACAGAACCACAAATTCTGCAAAAATATAAGTGTCAGGATCATCAATACAATCAGGAGCAGGGCTGGAACTGAGTGAACCACCCCAGTTTCTATTAACCATGTTTTCAGGCCTCAGCTTCCCCTGCTGGATGGTGGCAGAGGGTGGAGGCCTGGCTGAGGAGACATAGATCTACCTATGACTCAAGCAGTCGAAAACCCCTGGAGCATCTGCTCATTGGGGGAAACTGGCTCACAGCCCTGCAGGATTACCCGTGACTAGGTGTCATAGAGGGGCAAGGTGGAGAAGGAGGCATCAACCTTCCCAAACTAATTGATTTGTTGGGGGAGGTCCTTCTGACTCCACAGAGCACCAGGTTGAGTCATACTCAAGCTACCAGCAGACCCCTGCTATCTACTTGCAGAAGACCTTTTGAACTCTCCCATTTGAGACTGGGTGCTGACTGGGACATTTGATTTGGACCTCTGAAACTGGACCAACACCCGAGGACTATCCCAAGTGGTACCCTGGGTGTGTGGTTGTGGGACGGTTTGATTTTCCTTTTTCAGTTGTTGCCTGTGGGGGATGGGTGACTTAATTTCTAGTATTTCTCCATAGCTAAGACTTCAACCCAGAGTAACTGATTCACTAGGGTAGGACAGAGACCAGCTGAAAACAAAACAGAGCAACTTAGTCCCACCACACCAGGCAAGTCCCCAGTGTCTCAGGCTGTAGCACTGTACAGGTCCTTTGCAAAGCTCTAGAAGAAAATGTACACATACCACTCCCAGCTATTGGGCAAATCCCTATTGTAGGAACCCCCCAACCCAACTTCACCTTATCTGCTCATCTAGCCAAATGGTATAAAATAATCATGGCACAGAATCAGCGGAAAAAATCTGGTAACATGAATAACCAGAGTAGCTCAACTCCCCCAAGAAATGATATGGATGACACAACACAACTGAAGATCCTATTCATAAACAAATGGCTGAGATGTCAGAAATCGAATTCAGAATTTGGATTGCAAATAAGATTAATAGAATGGAGGTAAAGTTGGCATTAGAAATTCAAGGAACATTTCAAAAGTTGCCTCAAGAATTCAGTGAATTCAAAGACAAAATCACCAAAGATTTTTACACATTGAGACAAGAGTCTGTAGCCCTCAAAGTACTGAGAAATACAGTAGAATCCCTCAGTAACAGAATGAAGCAAGCAGAAGAAAGGATTTCTGACACTGAAGACAAAGCTTTTGAATGCTCCCAAACTCTCAAAGAGGAAGAGAAATGGAGAGCAAAGTGGATCCTTCTCTCAGATAGCTCTGGGATAATTCAAAGTAAACTAATATTTGCCTTATAGGAATCCCTGAAGGTGATGAACTGGCTTTGCAGGGTGCAGAGGCTCTTCTTCATGAGATTATGAAGGAGAACTTTCCAGACATGCCAAGAGATTCTGAAACCCAGATATCAGACAGTTTCAGAACCCCAGCATGACTCAACTTGAACAAGATATCTCCTAGTCACATCATAATTAACTTCATGAAAGTTAATATGAAGGAGAAAAATCTGAAAGCAGCCAGACATAAGAAAACCATAACCGACAAGGGAAGAATATTAGAATGACTGCAGATCTCTCTACTGAAACCTTTCAAGCTAGAAGAGGGTGGTCATCAAATTTAATGTCCTAAAACAAAATAGCTTTCAACCCAGGATCCTGTATCCAGCTAAACTGAGTTTCATTTATGATGGAGAATTTAAATACTTTAATGACATTCACATGTTGAAGAAATTTGCCATAACTAAACCAGCACTCCAGGATATTCTCAGAACTAGCCTCCATAATGACCAGTACAATCCTCCACTATAAAGGTAAACTCACTCAGAAACTTTTGATCAAATTTCAATTTCCACAGTGGTGAAAGGATTAAAAATGTCTGATGGACTTTTGAACAACTCGATACCAGTCTTATCAGTATTCTCAATTAATGTGAATGGCTTAAATTATCCTCTAAAGAGGCACAGGTTGGCTGACTGGATACAAAACTCAGGCCAGATATCTGCTGCATACAAGAATCTCATCTTACCTTAAAAGACAAATATTGACTCAGGGCGAAGGGATGGTCATCTATATTTCAGGCAAATGGAAAGCAGAAAAAACCAGGTGTTGCAATTTTATTTGAAGATACAATAGGCTTTAACCAAAAAAAGTAAGGACAGATAAGGATGGTCACTTTATATTTGTTAAGGGTAACACTCAACATGATGAGATTTCAATTATTAACATTTATGCACCCAACCAGAATGTGCCTCAATTTATAACAGAAGTTCTAACAGACATGAGTAACTTGATTTCCTCCAGCTCTATAAGAGTCGGAGATTTTAACACTCCTTTGGCAGTGTTGAATAGAATAAGAATAAGAATAGAATAAGAAGCTAAGCAAAGCAATCTTAGACTCAATTTAACCATTCAACATTGGATTTAACATACATCTACAGAACATTTCATCCTAACAAAACTGAATACACATTCTTCTCATCAGACCATGGAACATACTCCAAAATTGATCACATCTTAGATCACAAGTGTAACCTCAGCAAATTTAAAAGAATAGAAATTATTCCTTGCATCTTCTCGGACCATAAAGGAATTGAAGTTAAACTCAGTAATAATAGGAATCTGCATACTCATACAAAAACATGGAAGCTAAATAACCGTATGCTGAATGATAGCCTAGTCATAGATGAGATTAAGAAAGAAATTACCAAATTTTGGAGCAAAATGACAATAAAGACATGAATCATCAGACCCTCTGGGATACTACCAAGGCAGTCCTAAGAGGGAAATTTATAGCACTGCAAGCCTTCTTCAAGAGAATAGGACAGGAAGTTTACAACTTAATGGGGCATCACAAGCAACTGGAAAAGGAAGAACATTCCAATCCCAAACCCAACAGAAGAAAAGAAATAACCAAAAATAGAGCAGAATTAAATGAAATTGAAAAAAAAGAATTATATAGCATATCAATAAAGCAAAAAGTTGTTTTTTTGAAAAGGTCAATAAAATAGATAAACCTTTAGCTAACTTAACCAGGAAAAAAGTAAAATCTCTAATTTCATCCATCAGAAATGGTAAAGGCAAAGTAACAACAGATTCCTCAGAAATTAAAAAAATCCATAATATTACAAGAAACTTTATTCTCAGAAAAATGAAAATCTGAAGGAAATTGACCAATACTTGGAAGCATGCCACCTTCCAAGACTTAGCTAAAATCAAGTGGAAACTTTAAACAGGCCTATATCAAGTTCTGAAATAGCATCAACTATATAAAAATCCCTAAAAAGAAAAGCCTAGGACCAGATGGCTTCACATCAGAATTCTACCAAACATTTAAAGAAGATCTAGTACCTGTATTACACAACCTTTTCCAAAAATATAGAAAAAGAAGGAATACTACCCAACACATTCTATGAAGCAAACATCACCTTTATACCCAAACTAGGAAAAGTCCCAACAAAAAAAGAAAATTATAGACCAATACCACTAATGAATATTAATGCAAAAATATTCAACAAGATCCTAACAAATAGAATCCAGCCATACATCAAACAAATCAATCATCATGACCAATTGGGTTTTATCCCAGGGTCTTGAGGCTGGTTCAGTATACGTAAATCTATAAATATAACTCAGGACATAAATTAAAAAACAAAGACCATATGATTCTCTCAACTGATGCAGAAAAAGCTTTTGATAATATCCAGCATCCCTTCATGATCAGAACACTTAAGAAAATTGCTATAGAAGTGACATTTCTTTAACTGATAGAGGCCATCTACAGCAAACCCACAGCCAATATCATATCAAATGGAGTTAAATTGAAATCATTTCCACTCAGGTCAGGAACCAGGCAGGGTTCCCATTGTCTTCACTGATCTTTAACATTGTAATGGAAGTCTTAGCCATCCCAATTAGATAAGAAAAGGTGACTAATGGTATCCACATAGGGTCAGAAGAGATCAAACGTTCACTCTTCGCAGATGATATGATTGTATATCTGGAAAACACAAGGGATTCTACCACAAAACTTTTAGAAGTGATCAAAGAATATAGCATCATCTCAAGTTACAAAATCAACACTCATAAATCTGTAGCCTTTATATATACCAATAATAGTCAAGCTGAACAAACAGTCAAGGACTCTATTATGTTCACAATAGTTCCAAAGAAGATGAAGTATTTGTGAGTTTACCTAACAAAGGACATGAAAGATCTCTATAAAGAGAACTATGAAATTTTAAGAAAAGAAATAGCTGAAGATGTTAACAAATGGAAAAACATACCATGCTCATGGCTGGGAAGAATCAACATTGTTAAAATGTCCATATTACCCAATGCAATATACAATTTTAATCCAATCCCTATTAAAGGTCCACCATCATACTTTAAAAATCTCAAAAAAAAAAATACTTCATTTTATATGGAATCAGAAAAAACCTCGAATAGCTAAGACGTTACTCAGAAATAAAAACAAAGCAGGAGGAATTACGCTACCAGACCTCAGACTATACTATAAGTCGATAGTGATTGAAATAGCATGGTACTGGCACAAAAACAGAGAGGTAGATGTATGGAACAGAATAGAGAACCAAGAGATGAACCCAGCTACTTACCATTATTTGATCTTTGACAAGCCAATTAAAAACATTCAGTGGGAAAAGATTCCCTATTTATC